>JAPZEB010000006.1:2436928-2457246 GCA_029783705.1 Chaetodon striatus
GAAGTATACAACATTTAAATAATGGGAAGTGCGACTGTATTACTGAATAAGAGACAGATATTGTCTTGATATATTCATATTCATTACAGCATGAAAGGCCCCAGTGATGAAATCCCTAATCTACAGTGCTGGTGCCATATTCTGTGAGTGACTTATAAACTCTGAGCCACAAAAGATGTCATGGCATATTTGTAAAAAAATATAAGAAAGCCAGCAGCTAGAAATAGTCTATTTAATGAATAAAATTTAAATAAAATGTGAGGAAATCACCATAAACAAGTCAGTGTGTCACTTTACTGTTTGTCTGTCACATAAGAATATGTTACGGAGCGTAAGAAAATATTATTAATGGCATTAAATCTGGGTCTCTCCAGAATAAAAGCATCAAGGAAAGACTAGGAGTGCATGAAATGTCATTAGGATATCCAAATTACATCCTGTTGGAGCCAAGGTCTGTAATTAAAAACCCTAGGATTTGAGAAAAGTACTGTACCATGCCAGGTGGCAGCACAGCCAGTGCTGGATGGATTAATACAAAAAAATGTTCTCTGGGGTGATTGCTCATTAGTTACCTAATACAATATTTTGGAATATGCTCATGAGAAATTTTAAAGTCATGAATTACCCACAACTTGGGATTATTTTAATTTTACTGATGCTCTTCTTAGGGGTTGAATACAGATTCTTAAAACTTGTAACACACACACTCACACTGGCAATATGGGCCCAGATACACACACAAATTAACATTCTAAAGTAACAATATTTGCTTTCATTGTGTCTGCACATCTAGTTATACAATACCATTCTGAAATGCAAGACTGATTTCTCATCTAAAGTCACAGAATGCACAATAAATAAATGAAACAGAATGTACATGAATTGACTGTAATCAATTTGGTGGAAAGTAATGAGGCAGCCTACAGCAAGCCATTCCTCTGTCAGCCATGAGCATGACCAATCTGAGGAGAGTCATTGTGTGCCTGCATGGGTGCTTAGGTATTAATGTCTGAGGACTGAGGAGATTTGTCTACCTCGTGTCCTCACAAGACACTATCCAATCCTCCATTAATTGCACTGATTGGTAGCTCATATTCAATTTGAACTCAATTATGCCGCATGACACGCAGCCAGACTGAGTCAAACACAAACACAGTGACTTCACCCCTTTAGAGCCAGTGGCTACAGCATCGACTGAGAGACGACTGTGTCGATGCTGCAAAGGCGCATGCCGTGAGTGGTTGCCAATTAAAGCAAAGCTGTTAGGGGGCTACAAAAGGAGAGAGCCTGCTCATAATGAAGAGGTACAGCACTATTGCTGGAAGTTATAGTCATAATTTGTCCATCACAAAATATTTTTTTAAAACAATTAAGGCAACTTGAGCTGCAAATGTTTTGGCTAAGTGCATTGCAGCCATTAGAGGATGGCCCAAGTTCATTACCAGTCTGCTCGCTTTTATAAAGTTCCCATTTTGTTGTCAAGATTAGAGACGAATATTACCACAAACTCTGTCAAACACGTTTTTAAAAAATACACAGACATGCTAAAAAAGAAACCTAATTATTATATTAGAGGTTAATTTATTATTTCCCCCTGAAGACTTAAAATATCAGTTGCTAATGTGGAGATGAATGAAAAAAAAATGCTGGAATGCCTTCACATTTGCTATCATCTACAGTCATCAGAGATTTCATATGACAGTGCAAATGAGTGTTGGTTCCAATATGTGCTATGCTCAGGCAGAGGGAGCTGTCCACTGCCCACTGGTGGTTTGATCACCTTGCATGTTACGGTAACTCACTGCCATTGCTGTGTGTGTGAATGGATAAATAAAAGCATGGCCTCCCCCTATTGACAAGGGGTGGAACAGCACAGTCTGTCTATAGCCCCTTTGCCATGGCACAAAAACCACACTATTAGCCACTCACATCTGGCTTTTTAATGTAATGGGAAAGGTTACAATCGGCATTCACCCTGGGTCAAATGACTCTGCAGTAGTCACCGGTATTTATTGGCTCTAGTTCCACTCAACAACACCTGGGTGAACACGCTAATTTTAGCTCCATAACCAGTGAGATGCAATGATGTGCGTCACAAAATACCATCCGTCTCCGCCGTAGCATCGCTCGAACAATGTTCCAAATGACCAAGTTTGAAAGCCGGACTGAATATGTCAGAGATATATTAATAAAAGTAACCACTGTAAAGTTTTCACATGCCTCCATGCTGCTTACAACTGTTTACTACCCTGTTTTCTGGTTTGTCTGTGATGCCAAACGTGACATGACATACCAAAAAAGGGGGAAATAAAGAAGAAAAACACATATCCGAAGGCATACTTGTCTGCTGCAGCCTTGTACTCAGCTCTGTTCTAGCAATGGGAGAGGGGCCTATTGCCTAATTGCCTGGTGGAAAGAGGGTAAAATTACCATAACCAATAGGCAGGAATGATGCTATGATTATGCACATGGACACTTGACCATATTGATAAAATATGCAGGAGCAGCTTGACAGTTGTACTCTGTCTGTGCCAGTAAACATCATGGCAACAGTAAAATATGCATCATTTGTTTTGCCTTTCTAGGTTGGCAATTAGCAAATAAAACTCAAATATGTTTTTATATAACTCAGAAGCTGCACATTTAATCATTCCTGCCCCTCTCTGTAAAGACTTTATCATAAAATATGTAACAAATTTCTCAGGTGCAGTACAGAGAGGGACCAAACAGATTAACCATAAAACTTTCAAGGTTGGCAACTTGCTCATTGCCTACCTAGATATGAAAAATTAATATCCAAAAGTTATATTGACTAGAATGTGAGAAACAAGAACAAGAAACGCATATAGCCAAGGCCCAATCTCCAAAGGCAAATGTATGCTGCCCCAAGGCTATACCTGCCAATGTTAGGCTGTGAAAAACAGGGAAATGTTTGGAGGTATCAACAAATGGCTACCGCCAGTGCCCATATAACCATACAACACAGATTAATTCATAGCTCATGGTAAATTCCTCACTTTTTACATCCATATCTGTCCATTCTCATATGTTGCCATGACAGCTGATGATGCCTCAAACATGGATGCAAAGAGGCAAGATACTTTAAAATCTTAATGCTTCACACACATCTTTATACCAGCCGCACACAACAGCTAGGTAACAACCACAGTTTTAAGGTGGGCACCCAAGATTAGTGTCACCAATTTAATGCTTAATCCACTGAGTAATGGGCAGAAAAGTGTTTTAGGATGTCACATTGAAGTTGGCCTTTGACCTTTTAAATATAAAATACCATCACTTCATTATTTTATTCTATTTGGGTGAAGTGTGTCATAATTTGGTGTATAAGTTCTTAGGTTATGGCCCAAAACATGTTTTGTGAGGTCACAGTAAATTTTGACCTCTGACCACCAAATCAGTTAATTGTTGGGTTTAAGTGGATGTTTGTGCCAAATTTCAGGAAATTCCCTCAAAGCCTTCTTGAGGTATTGCGTTCACAAGAATGAGATGGAAGCAAGGTCATAGTGGCCTTGACCTTTGACCACCAAAATCTGGTCACTTCATCCTTGAGTCCAAGTGGACATGTGTGCCAAATTTGAGAAAAATTCCCTTAAGGCATTTTTGAGATATCACGTTCACGAGAATCAGATTGACACAAAGTCACAGTGACCTTGTCCTTTGACTAAAAGAATCGAATCAGTCCATTGTTGAGTCTAAGTAGACACTGGTGCCAAATTTAAAAGAAAATTCCCTGCAGCATTCTTGAGATATTGCGTTCACAAGAATGATATGGACAAAGAAACAACCCGTAAACACGCCGAGGCAAAAAACGTGTATTAAAAGATTTAGGCTTAGTAAATAGCTTAGTTTATGAACCCCAGTGTTAACGTATAATATTTGTAGTTTATTATTCATGTCACTTCTAACAGTGACAAACAGAGTGACAGCTGGCACATATAAATGGGTCAAATGCAGGGTAAGTGTTCACCTGCAGATCTGTGTTATGTCTGCTGTATGAAATGTCTATATCGCCACCCTGCATTATCATAAACATATCCAGGTGCTGTTTCACAGTGTATAATAGACTACAACTACCAAGTAGAATAGTGAAGTGCAATTGATTCACTTCTCACATTAACCCTCTCTCACACACACACAAACACACAGCGAGGGAGAGAGATTTTTGTTGTTAGGGTGGAGGGTAGAAAGCAGAGGCTAAGCCAGCATAGTCAGGGAGGGTTGACAATGCATTCTCCAGGCTGGGTTGCCAGGCACCTTGGTACAAATTAAGCACAGTATGTGGAGAGGTTTAACCGTTCTCCAATCTGATCTGGCAACACACATCCAACTCAGAAATAAGTGAGAAACACCCTTTTGATTTGTATATCACCATGAAATTTGGAGACTGGCCGGAAAAATAACCAATCAGGGGCACAGAGGGAGAAAAGGTTAAAAAATGTAGAGCCCATTAAAATCTTTTTTGGCAGGTTTGCAAGGCAGCATGAAAAAAAAGAGTCGCCTTTTTACTGCCTGCATCATTGAACTCCAGATGTGGCCTTTCTTCCCAGGTTGGCTCAGATGAAGGTCCTAGGTCCTAAGTCAGTAAAACCACGTCTTGTGAATAACATTACATAAATTGTTGCCGTCATTACTGACTAACTGTTACAGTCATTAGTGTCTCTGCTGAATCCTTGTTAACTTTCATTTTATTTTATTTTCATTTATTTATTTTTGGGTTAATATATTTTGGATGCTACAGCATCCCCAACACCCTACTTCCCACTGCTATGAGTATGCACAAGTGTCTGACTAGAAATGACAATACAGGGAAAAAAAGGCTCTGAAGGTTCTGACTCCAAGGAAAATCCATGAAAATCTTGAATGCCTTCTGCTGCTGCGACTTATACTTGGCAAATCACACCTACAGGTGGTACCAGCAGTGGTAGCACAGAGCCCAACCCCTATTTCATGGTCACACACTGTATTTAATGCGACAATTAATTTGCATTCACTGTTGAAAAAAAAAAAATCCCTGAACAAAGTCCCAGTAGTCTTTAGTGGCAGTCTTTCTCTGTGCTACGCTTTAGGCTGATTAACGACATATTTTTAATTTGCTGTGTTGAAGCCAATTTTCAAAAGTATATTTGTGTGCACAGGTTTTATGAGTTGTACTTTAAGTTCCAGCTGTGAAGCAAATGAACTGTAATTCATTATTTTAAAAGTAATTTATTACACCCATTTAAAATGCTCCTAATGAATTACACGTACAGTATTATCATAAAGAAACATATGTCACATGGGATCTAGTAATTATACCTTGTTATGGGGACGAGAAAGTGAAATGCCATGAAGCTGCTGTTTCAAACTACTGGTACCTATTTTGTTCCAACTCCAGCACTGCGGAGAATCACAACAAAACAGCAAATTTCATCTGAGCCTCAGTACAACCACAAAGGACAAAACCAATGCACTTCACTGCACAATCACCCATCAAAACCCTCTCGAAACCACTGGAGTACTTCCAAAGCCACCCCACTATTGTAATCAAGATAGGGCATGAAAAAGAAAAAAAGAAAAAGAAAAAGAAGAACAAGAAAAAACTGTGTAACATTCAGCCATTTGATTTTCAGTCAGTGTGTATGTGTTAATTGAGAGAAGCTAAGGCTCCATCACTGTGAAGCCTGGGTACTATACCAGAGCTGGGTGTGTTGTTGAATGTGATACCCCAAGGCGGTCCACTTTCAATCAGCCTGAGCAATTTGTTTCACTTACCTAGAGAGAGAGGGAGAAAAGAGAAAAAAAACCAAACAATTACATCATGCATTCTGAGTGTATGCTGCATTAGCACGAGGCGTGGATTCTTTCGTTCGTTCATTGTGATCTACTTTAGCACTGAGGGGCCAAAAGGGACCAACAATAAGATTAAATTGAGATATCATTCAAGATGTGATAGTATGCGACACGCAGCTATTTGAGCCTGAATAAACTGATATACTGTATGTGGTAACCCACTTATTAACATGCGACACAGCAAGCAGAGGGCTGCATGTGTCCCATGTGTCCTCCAACACTTCACTCAAGGTCATGAATTCAATTATTGGTGATAATATCATAGGTAAACTTAATAATTGAATTTCAAGCAATTGAAATCTATATCACTGTCACATTAAAAGGATTATGGTAGATAAGCAGGATGAAGTTTCTGTTGGTATAGAGACTCATGTCTCAGACATCAGACTGCAGCTGTCATGCTGGGATTTTGTTAGCCTGCATTTAGTCACTTTAGACTTGGTCATTTTTACTTGCACAGTTCCATTGTTGTATAAGTACTCTCACATCATTTATAATTTCATGATTAAAGATAAAAAATATATATTTATTGTTTATGACATGGTGACAGAAACCTGCCTTAGGTTAGGGGCTCATAGACAACATAAAACAGACATCCATGAAAGTCTCATAAAATTGAAACTGCATTAAAAACCCAACAAATTGTACCAAACCAAGTTTGGTACAACCGTTCAGACAACCCACAAAAGACTACAATCAATCGTCACTGACAAGTGATCCGAACTCATTGGCAACCCTTAATTCCATCAATTAAATCCCTCTCACAAAGAACATAAGTGATCTCCTCTGGCTGTTACCTTCTGGGGTATGGTGTTTAATTAGTCTCAAAACTCATGCACACGACAACCAGGAGCGTGCACACGATACGAGTGCACAGAACAGTATCCAGGAGTGAAAAACCATCTCCAAGAGGGGGCATTTCTACTCTGCAAAAGTACAGAAGAGCATCCATGAGCGAAAAAGCATCATTGTGCTCCCTGGGCGGTTGGGACTCACAAGGTAGAGCGGATCATCCACTAATCAGAGGATCCAAGGTTCAATCCCTGGCTCCTGAATGTCAAAGTACCCTTGAGCAAGATACTAAACCCTTAATTGCCCCAGTTCTGTGAGCTCTTTTGCTTTCTTTTGAATGTATAACTGAGTAGCAGGTGGCATCTTGTATGGCAGCCTTGGTCACCAGTGTATGAACATGTGTGCTTATCGGTGAATGTGGTATATGGTGTTAAAGCCCTTTGAGTGGTCAGAAGAGGAGCTTCATAAATGCATGTCCATTTACCTTTCATAAATGCAGGGACAAGTGCAAGGTTTATTCCTTCCTACACAAATGCAGAACACTGGCATCCTCACTTTGAAAACGGGGATGACATACACAGTGGCTAGTGTCTCCGCTCCTTTGATTGGTCACTTTGAATACTCACCACGACCCCTGATTGGCTGTTGGCTCGGTCACTAACACAGTCGAAGACAGGCAGTTGCCTGAGGGTAAAAAAACATTTTTATGGGGCCATCAAGTCAGAGTAAATAAGATTTACATAAGTTAACGTCTTTCAGAGATCTCATTTTAATATTTTTTTGAAGATAATGATTTGGTTTACTATATGCACATTTACTATGTGGGAGTTTTTGTGGCGGACAGTCACTTCACCATGTAAAAACTAAGCAATGTTCACTGAATGGTCTAAGACGTGCTGTATCTGGTTGATATTCCAAGAGAATGTTTTCTGAGTCAATCTTAACTAACTGTAGCTTTTTAGTGTTGTGTGTATCTTTCCATTTGTATGCCTTTGCGCCGGCAATAGCCATAGGTGGACGTGTTATGTTTTTGAGTTGCCCATCTGTCTGTACGTATGTACATAAGTCTGCCAATCCTTCTATCCATCCCATTCTCGTAAATGGAATATTTCAAGAAAAACTTAAGGTATTTTTTTTGTATAAATTTGGCACAAACAACCACTTGGACTCCACAATGAACTGATTAGATTTTGTTTGGTCACTGTGACTTTGTCTAGCTTGTTCTTTAGGACGCAGTATCTAACAGCTCAAGAGAATTTCTTCAAATTTGGCACAAACGTTCACTTGGACTCAACATTAACTACAAGGTATCGACCTTGAAACTATGCTGATTGTTTAGATCTTTTGTGCTGCAAATGTGTGTGAATCATCCATGTTTTCACAATTGTACACTGTCAGAGCAAATAATTGGTTTCAAATGGGAAACAACCGCAAGGTGATAATTCTACTAACAGTTACAATTGCAATTAGCAGTTAAGCGGTAAACCTTAATGTTTAGGTGGCTGTTGAAACTAACCGAGCTTTAAAACTTCAGTTTGACTTGTTCATTCCTTTGTCTAGAAAAGGCTGTGGCCACACTGCTGTGTGACGAATCAACAGTCCTGAATAATACAATACTCTACGACTGTGTGCACGGAAATAATGGGTGCTTTGGACAGAGCTGCACTTGAGCATAAATTATCACATTGAATCCATAGTCAATCACTGATGTATTGATTTGCTTGCAGCAGAGAAAAAAAGAAAGAACAAACACCACTGATTTCCAGGCAGTTATTTGGAGCCTGGTTAATTTTCTTGCTCTTTGAAATTAAATCGAATAAATCAAACTCTCCAAGTCAACCTGCATTGTTGGCACTGATGGAAATTGGAAGACTCCCTGATTTAAGGGCTCAAAAGTCAAACACACCATTGGTTGGGTCACTGAAGATTGTCAGATTACAGAAGTAGTCCTCCACTATTTCAGAGTTTTGTCGAAAAAAAAAAAAACCCCACTCTTCCCACCTTCTGTTGCTTCACATAATCAGTGGGGAGCTGGCTTTGATGAGGTGAGTTGGAGGCAAAAGCATTATTATGCAGAAAGTGTTAAAAATTGCAGCTTTTTTCCCATAATTACAGTGTGAATACACAGGAATCAAATGTAATCAAATTTGGCATAGCTGACTCTATTGTTCCCAACAGGCCTCAAGTGACTTTTCACTGTTCATATCAGTGAGGTCACAACTGATCATTACATAACAAATGATATTTTCTCACTGTCTGAATGCTTAACAATTAACACAATGATTACAAAGGTGATGCAGGTGGTGCAAATGCTATCTGAAGGGTCAGACAAAACTCTTTGTGCTCGATTAAAGAAATGTTCCTGGCTGTAACAGCACACACTATAATGACGACAGAGGCTTATCATATGACATTTTCACACACCTTTTGTATGGTAGCCAATGAGTGGATGTTAGATCATGTGCACTGAACTAGCATTTTAAGGTCCTCCATCTGTTCTTTGTTGAAATTTACTCACTTCAGTAAATATTGTTTTTCTGAATACATTCCGACCATATGTCTCTATAAAGGCAGCAAGCTATGAGTAATTGAGTAAGCAATCTACAGTCTGTAAGAACAGGTGTTAATAGATCTCCTCCTAAACACTAAAAGTAATTGAGGCATGTAAAAACATTACCGGGATGAAATTACAATGACTAGACATTACAGTGTGCTGTGGCTGCATTACACTTCATGTTCTGCAATGCTAAGGTATGGTAAGGATGTAAGGACATACAGTAACTGTCAGTGCCAACGCAGACAAATCACAGCTTGATGCTGAGGGGGTTGAATGTGGAGCAGACAGTAGGTCCTGTATGTAGGTAGGTAGGTAGGTTCACAGTAGGTTCACATCATGCTGTAGGACACCACATTGATTTTCTAGACCAAACTATACAACTTATCACATCAGCAGCAAAAGTGCCAGTCATGCTCCACATGGAGATCACATAGTTGCCAATTATCAAAACATCAGAAGGAGAAGAGCACTTAGACCCATTTACACCTTATATTAAAATGTATTTTAGGTGCCTGGATTGCATTCAGATGGTGCCTGACCACACAAAAATACAGGTGTAAATGCACCCAAAACACACTGAGAACTGATTGTGATCTGATTAGCCAAACCACCTTTAGATGTGGTCAGGGACACATTGCGACCACATTAAACACAAGTGTAAATTCAACTGCATGTTTTATGCACATACAATGCCTATGTGGGCAGGAATAAGTATTAGTATGAGTAAAATTTTTTCCGAAAAGCTATTTCTCAGAAAATACACTACAGACTCTCCCACACAGAAGCATATGGCAAATTATTATGCAGAATGACATCATCACAACTGAGCCATTTATGAAGCAATGGCTAGGCAAATAGTGAAGAACGGCTACAACCGTTACTGCCTGCATTGTCAACGAAAACAAAACACATGAAACTGCCATAAAGACAAGCCAGGGAAAACAACAAGATAAATGGCAATGATGTTCGGCTGTTTGAGCTGCACAGAGCGACTGGATCTCAATTGGATCTCAAAGTGGACAGTGGAGAAATGTATTAATACCACGTTATCATGTCTAATCATATCTAAATACAATCTGGATATTAGATGCATTTCAATGCAAGAGGTAAAATGGGTCATAGGCACTTCAGCACTCACAATGGCTAGATTCCATTTACTGTAAGTGTGCCAGTGGCAGGTCCTGGTTTGTGCCTTAGATAGCGCCTTTCTTGCCAGTCAAAATGTCCACTGTAAGAGATTTGAGAGATTGATTCGCTGGCTACATTGCTTTGTAATATCTCCATTTGCTTCAGCTGTCCTCTCACTACAGGCTCTCCCACAGGAAAGTGGTTGATGGTAAGCGCAAAACCCATCTGATCACAGCCACTGATGACACAAGTCCAGCTGGTCAATATCAAGCAGCAACCTCCAAGGCTGAAAAATGAAGCCAATGCAGAAGTGCCAAAAATTGCAGTTCATCGAATGGCTACTTGAGGCTGCCTCCAGAACAGTCAATTCCCATAGACCCCCATGTTAAAATGCCCAACTCTACAGCAGATATTAACATGTTTACAGCCTGGTACATAAAACTGCTTGGTCTCTATAGCTAATTTCCTAACTCATGACAACTGTGAGGGGCGAGAATTATTTTGTAACTCTGTTATTAAGGGCTTTAAGTCAGATCCACTCCTCCCTACTCAGCTCTACCATCTTGTCCAATTATGGTCCCTTCTGGCTCCAAAATACCAAGATAGCGACAGCCAAAATGCCAACCTTGAGACCTTGAAGAGAGTCCACAAACCAATGGCTGACGTCACGGTAGATATGTCCATTATTTTGTACAGTCTGTGGTCAACATGGACTTCAAAACTTAAATTCAATGTGGACATTATCAGGTAAATGTCTCCATTTAGTGTTTATCAAGACAACTGTAGTCTGGCATCTGACCTGTAGTGCAGCAGTCCTGACAAATCAGCACTGATTTGAGTAAATCAGCCATTTCTCTTGACCTTTCCCAACTTGTTTCTTTTTTTTTTATATATAACAACGTGGTGCTCCAATAAATTATAGAAAGGTAAATGTATAATGTAATCAATCTATCAGCCACCTGCTGAGCTGAATCAGAAAGATCTTGACACATCTCACCACAATACCTACATTGCTACACAATACCTATGTAGTTAGCCCTCCAAATGACAGTCACCTCACTCATTTTATATATGAATATAAGCAAGGGAAAACATAGTTTATACATTTCATATTTTATGAAAAAACATGTCATTTCTTCTGATGTCAGTATATGCATTCTGTACTTGAGGTGAAGTAGGTTGCCTCCACTGAAAAGGCTGTGGAAAACCCAGCACTGTGGTGGCACTTAAATCATGAAATATTCAGAGACTTACTGTGCTGTAGCTGATGTCACAAATTAAAGTACTGCTAAGCAAACAAGAGGCTGCGTTTGAATCTAAGCTACTACAACCTACTGCTTAACGCAACAGCATGAACACGTGTGTGAGCAAAATATTTCGTTTCGATGGATATACACTGAATCAAATAGGGCTGTTGGTAGTTGGGAGGGATGAACACATTAACCACTTCCAAAGTGGCAGAAGCAGCCCTGCGAGGTATAAGAAGGAGCAAAGATAAGGACTCGCCTGCTAATTGCATATACTGTTTAGGCTCAGTCCAAATGGGCCCTGACAGCTGTGAAATATTAGACTTTGAGACAGGGAAAGGGAAGGTACTGTAGACTGAGAGACAGCTTAGATGGAGGGAAAGAGGAGGAGGGTGGGTAGATAAACAGTAGAGAGGGGAAAGAGATAAGTGATGAGAGCGACAGAGAGCTCTGGCAATCATGATCAATGCCATCCTGGCATCTAAGTTACGGTTTCAAATGTTCAGCTTGCTAAAGAGAACCATAAAAAGTTTCTGAATAATTGGCCTGCTCTCGATTGGTCCGTCATTAAACTGGTGTAATTAAAGCAGCCTAAAAAAAGAAACAGCAAGCAAGTTGGCCCTCACAAATGATGCAGCCCTAAAAGACTAATACATCAGATAGCTTGTTTTAAGCCTAAACTGCTGTGGCCTTCCTGCACTGGTTTTCATTTCCTTGACATCGATGGTGACACAGTATGTGTGTACCAGCCTTTTCTCTGACAAGATGAAACTGATGTCAGAAAATGAAAAAGTGTGACTAAATCTAAGTGTCTGTGTTTGCTGTAAAAATACAAACTTAAAAATCTCATCAAATTACTGTTACATACTGCCATGCACATTTCTCTACGTAAGAGAAAATGGTTGCACATATTTTAAGGCCTTTAAACACCAGTGTTGAACCGCCAGTGATTGTCTGTGAATGTCTCAGCAGTCGGAAACAGCTGATAAGCTGTTCAAACATGTTCAAACATGTCTGTCCCTGATGTGATCTCTCCTGGAAGCATGGACTGCAATATGTTCCAGCAAGGTTAGACATGCCATCTTAACACCTGCTTGGAGGTAGACTAAAATCTTTTTGTATACCGTATTAGTAATTATAATAATAAAACCATTACATGTAAATATAGACATTCTCATATATTCCACCATAAACTCACAGTGGGACAATGGGACTGGGGTTTTACGGTGGTATATTTTACTACGACAATAACTGATGGGGATAAAAGGCCGAGGATGAAATGAGTGCATGCATTAGTAAATTAATGGCTTTAAATATTGTTGTCTATTAAAACCTTTAAAATGGCTGCAGTTTTAGTGTGCAATGCATTCAGTTAAAAGCTGTGTGAGGCAGCCCTGCCTTCATCATGGTCTAAGGCCAGGGGCGTAAATAAAGACAGTGCAGGCAAGGTGGTTGCACTGGGGCCCATGTGGTGAGGGGGCCCATAAAAGAGTGGGTCCTCCAACAATACAGTATGTAGGGCAGAAAATGGCGCCTTGTGAGTGATGAGATTGCCACTTGAGATATAGGCCTGTGTTTAAAGAAGAACTCTCATTAAATAAAAAATAGTGCAATTTGACAGGCATGGCTTTTTTTTTTTTTTTTTTAAATAGTAGCAATCTATAATGAAATTTTATATAAAATACATGCTTAATTTACATAAACTATAAAGACGCTATGAAAAACTATTCAATTATATGAATAATTCCTTATTTCCTTTTTATTGTCATAAATATATATATATATATACATATATGCAATTATGATTTCTGTGTAATATGTATGTCGGTGTTATCCAGTGTCAAGTCTCCATTTGATCATTCAGGCGCATAAATGGCAACTACTGTGCACTGGGGCCTGTTGTAACCACCTTACGCCACTGTCGCGGAGTACAAAAAAATTCAGGTAAGAAAATATTGATGAATCCAGATTTCTACCAAAACACTTGTACGCACAGTTTAAGCACAGATTTGTGTGTAAGTACTGTTGAATGAATGAGGCCCAGTGTCTCCTATCTTAATCTTGACTTCTCTTATCACAGCAGCAAAGGCGTTCTGTCGGGAGAACACATCACTTCCCACACGTCATTCCATCATCATTTACAGTATAAGGACTCTCTGCGCCTACTGCAAACAAATATCCAGTGTTGGGCCCACTTTCTGATTCAGCCTGTCTATCTTTAGCCAATTCAATTTGCAGTTTGAGCTTATAAATCAGTAGAAACCTCAGAGGAGTTTGCTGAATTTAGAATAAATTAAATTAAAAAGGTCATATGCCACTGCTGAATGCTCAATTTAAATGTTTTAAATCAACTGTGAAAAAAAATAAATAACCATTTATGGTTAAAAAATAGCATATTCAGAGAGTTCATTGCCTAAAAATCCAAATAAGACCAAGAGTCAACAGCCATGCCAGCCATGGGTGTATGCAAGGTTTTTGAAATACATAAAAAAAAGACTGAGCAGGCCTCAGGGGCATGACCCCTGGGAAAGAAAATGCTGATCTAAATATGTACATTTTAAGATGTTCTGAGAGAAAAGACTGAACAACAGCAGCTTTAAAACCATAGTATTGTGTAGTAGCATAAATGATCTGTCAAGCAGTAATACATTAGAATCAGGCAAAGTGTTGCACAGTAAATCCATACAATAACCTGGCAATACAAAGAAGCTGATCAAGAAATATTTTGAAGTTGAATGTTAACAATGTTTAATTAAAGTGTGTATCCATCTCTCACCCTTATTCACCCCCTGTCCCTTTCTCAGCCACTCATCACTTGTCTTTTTTCTGCCAAAGTGTATTTAATATAATGGAGTAGAATTACATAGACGTTCTTTATTTCATCTTTGTGTTTGGGTTTGTATTATTTTAGATTTGAATAATAGAAATGTATCTCAAACAGGACATTCACATAAGCTAAATGTTTCTATAATTACACTTGGTGTTTGTCTTGTTAAATCGAGCGTACGGATTCCACTGTGATCACCAAAGACCACATATATCTTTGTGTTAATTACATTGTTTGAATTGGATCAAGTCAGTTTTCATTTGTGCTGAACCGTACAGGACATAATGCTAATCCTATTCTGGGCACAGTGGGCAGTACTGGCTCCTCATCTTGTCCCGTGCCTCCTCCCCTCCAAAAGCTGAGCTTTGATGAATGGAGTCTTTCATTTACATCTGTCTCATTAAAGAAAGTAAACACAGGGTCAATTAATATGTATATGAAAGCGTTACAGGCTTGTGCTACGGCAACTTTGCAATGAAAAAAGGCAATATAGGGGGAGAGAGTGAAACTAACTAGCTGGTGTCATGATGGATGGCCATGGTTTAACGTAGCACGACCACACAGCAGCACATTCATCAGGCGATGTCTGGGGATAAATGGCACTGAACTACAAGAAGTCCACTAGTTAAATGATCAAGTTACTTGTATCACACCACATGGATTCAGCTGCAGTTTTAAGTTGTTGAAATAGCAGAGAACTACAGTGTTGACAAGATCACCCACACAGGCAATGATGGAGATCAGATGTGCAAGTCAGTGATCTTGTATAAAATATTTGCCGCTCCACAGAAGAATCATTTTTGACCAATTATTTTAGAACTTTTAGTGCAAAGGCTACATAGCAGAAAAAAATACAATTCTGGACCTCTCTGTCCTCATTAGTGGGTACAGCCGTGTTTCTAGCTGTTCTATGAGGCTCTACTTAAGTACAATATAAGCTAAAATCAATCGGTTCAGAGATTTTGGCACATGCATTCTACCCCCTTACACGGACTGTATACCTGCTACTCAAATGTGATTGGTACAACAAAGACTTTAATGGGGCACTAGAACACCTCTTGCCTACAGATGAAAACAGATGCCGATATGTGTTTAGTGACTAAGATCAAAGTGGTGGGCGGATCAGGAACATTGCCATCCCTGGAGCCATGTCGCTAGAATTGCTAAATATTCATTAATTACTCACTAATCGTCAATAAATCTAATAATCAATTAATAGTTTAAATAATTTATGAGGCAACAAATGTCAATAATTTGGTGATTCCAGCTTCTCAAATGGTAGTATTAACTGCATTTATTCATCTTAGTATCTCTGTAAATTGAACATCTTTGGGTTCAGGCTTTTTTGTCAATTCAAAATGTGACATTGGAGTCTGATATTCTTAGCCTTTCATCAAAAAACAAATGTAAATGTAAAAGAACTGCCAAAATTACCTTTATAGCATCAATATGTTTTGCTCTGCAATGCTCTGTTGAAATTGTAATTTCTCCACTTCCTGTTAAAATCTAATCAACAGCATCTGTGATACTGGACAGAGGAACAAATGAAGGAGCATATGGATACTGAGCCATAGACCTGCAACAATCTGGCCAACCTGCGACACAACATATGCACACGCACACACACACACACACACAGTACAAAAACAGAAGGAGAGAGGGAGTCTACCTCGTCATTGCTTTACAACTACATGTGGGCATCATAAGATGTGCCTCTTTGATTGAGATGTATAACACTATCTGCCGGTTGGGAAAGGCAAATCAAATGACAGATCCTCACTGCAAACACAGACCCTTTCTTACACAGACCCCTGTTGAAACACAGTTTGGAAATTAATTTTATGCCTGATTTAGCTGATGTTGGCACTTGAATGCACCTAAAGTAAAGTACGGCTGATATCATCAACATCAGAGCTCATCTTGCTCACCACGTGAAAGGGAAAATAACTGTTGTTTCTTAAATTGTCAAAGAGTCAGATGCTTAGCTTGATGGGTTCATGAGCCTTTTCTCATACAGTATATTTGTCACAGTGGGACAAGGGACTTCCTGTGCATGTCACAGGAAGTCCCATACAGGGGTCAGGAATGGCATCCATCTAATCTGACAGGCACTGGAAAACGTGGTCATTTTCATATTGTGCAATTTGGGGAGGAATATCTGTCCTGTTAAAGGTCAGTGGCTTCCATTAAGCATGACACGATTAATGCTTCGGCTTCTTTTTTGTTTTTTTTTACTGGGGACACTTTGAGTGTGTATTTGTGTGTGTGTTACCGCCTTGCAGTTGTATGCTTTAGTGAACTGGTCAAGTTGCAGGTCTAGTTAATATCCTTCTGGCAGCACAGAAGATCAAGGTTGGACACCCAAGATTGGTGTCACCAAGTAAGTATGTGACCAAATGCCCCCCCTTCTGACCCTGAATTATGGTATTGAGTAACGGCCAGAAAAGTGTTTTTCACCATTTTATCCTTTTAGACATTTATGTGAAATGTCATAATTAGCATATGAATTCTTGAATTACGGTACAAAAACATGTAATGGGAGGCCACAGTTACCGTTGACCACCAAATTCGAATCACTTCATTCTTGAGTGCACGCGGACATTTGTGTCAAATTTGAAGAAAATCCCTCACGGGGTTCTTGAGATATCGCGTTAATGAGAATGAGATGGACACAAGGTCACAGTGATCTTGACCTCTGACCGTCAAATTCTATTCACTTCATACTTGAGTCCAAATGGATGTTTGTGCCATATTTCAGGAAATGTCCTCAAAGCATTGTTGAGATATACTTTCACAAGAGTGAGATGGACACAAGGTCACAGTGACCTTGTCACCAAATTCTAATCAGTTCATCCTGAGTCCAAGAGGACGTTTGAGCCAAATTTTGAGAAATTCCTCTTACTTCTTGAGATATTGCGTTAACAGGAATGGGATGTACAACCTGAACATAAGGGCCTATGTCACAGCTGTCATCAGCACGGAGACATGAAAAACAACTCGCCAACATATATTCACAGGCATCTATTTTTAGCTCCTCTCTGTTACATATATTTCATTTGCACCTTCAGATCTTTTGCAGAAGTTTCTTGTCTGCATATTAATAGCATTTATTGGAGAAATGACAGCTTTCCAGTTTAAACTATGTGCATAAAAAGAAGGTCTAAAGCTTTACAAGAGAAACGGAGCTATAGTCATAGACTTTACTGCTCTAATATTCTTGTAAGATGATGTTTGAATATCCTGAGCAGTGTTAGCTTTTTGTCACTGTGTCATTCTGCAAGTTTACACATTGAAATTCAAATGAGAGTATATCATTCCATGAATTAAGGGATCTGAGCCATAAATAAAGGAAAAGGTTCAGTCTCATGGGAATTCAAAGCAGTATGTAACAGACTCGGGTTGAGTTTCACATACCATTTGCAGTCAGTCAAGCAAATCTCTAGATGAAAGGTTAAATGATGACAGGTATCTTTTCCCTCTTTGATTCCTTATAGCTCCAGTCGGCAGAAGAAATAGAAAGGTCTTGTGTGTGAATTCAGATTGGAAATTTGCTTTGAGCTTTTCAGTGTCAGGTGTATCTAAGATGTATTTTGGACCACGATGATGAAATAATGTAATTTCATCTTTAAGAGCTAAAGTCTTATATACATGCTATGTTCACCATTATTTTCATAATCCTGTCATTAGATCATTTTAGCTGTCTATGGTTAGTTCAAGTCCCTCAGATTCAGGATGTTGTGTTTTCACATCTCCTGTCTGTTCTATAGCAGGATATCTCAGGAGGAAAAAGAAGCATATGTAAGAATATAACTAATTTTGATGACAATATACCTAAACAATTCTGTCAATCTTTAAAAAAAAAAGCAGAGCAAAACAGTAACCGGTTCTTCCTGTTGTATGTGAACTACACACAAGAGTTTCCTGTGTTCTCCTCGCAGCCAAGGTTAAACTGAATGGAACATCCACTGCAGGTGATTAATGCGTGAAATAAATGTCAAGCTAACTTATTAGCCAGTCGAGAAATAATATGAACCTTTAACATGAAGGATGAGTCCATTCAGCTAATGCTACAAATTAATGAGTAGTACATGAACCCCGTACCACCGACCAAGAAAGTTTTACGGGAGGAACCCCTTTGATTTCCTACTTTATGTGTGAGCAACTTGTGTGTTTTCATGTAACACAAAAAATATGCTATAGTGAATGTACAGTGCTGAACCTAGCACATTTGGCATCAATTTTTTAGATGATAGAATACACTGTGTGCAAATTTTCAATTTTTTTTTTTTTTTTTTGTACTGCTCCCTGGTTGGCTTGTCATTTTCTCTTACTCTAATGCTCTCCACCCCCACAACATACCCATCAATGTTCAAGCATTTTCTGTCTGCAATGATCACGCACTAATGAACACATTAAAAGCCAAAACACATCAGTGCTGAACGCCACACGTCAAAACAGCCTCACCACCACTGAACCAAACATGTATTTTCCTCACTCACTCTTTGCTCGTACATACCGACTCCCGTAGCAGCTCTTCTCTGCTCCTGTGGGAGCTTGACTTCTCTCCTAGCCATAGATGTATAAAGACAACAGAGCTGCTGCTCTCTCTTGTGTGAGCCAAGAAAAGGATAGAGGATAGACTCGTTGAGGGTCAAGAACTATCCCGAGCTATATGACCCGCAGTCCCGTTATTATAAAGATCATGGTCAAAAAGATGTTGCCTGGCAAGCCATTAGCCTGGTAAGATCATCCTGATAATGTAAGCTCAAAATTGTGTTTTGCTCTCTGTATCAGGCTGGACTCTGTGCGAGAAATTTAATTCGTGGATGTCTACACAGGATGTTAAGCTAATGCAAAGGTGGAGGTACAGATCTTTTGATAAAAGAAAAAAACTCAAAACACATCATGTGACACAGCGGCGCCCATATGTTTCCAGCTCGGAGTGCACTGCCAGGAATAGACGTGGTACCCCTACTATAGACCGACTGTCAGCATTAGGCCTTCAAATGATTTTTGCCTTATAGAGCAACACATTCTTTCTCTGATCTTGTCATTAATTGACCATCTGTCGTGGACTTTCCACGTAGACATATGACATGCAAGGTACCCTGGGAGCATTGGTTGTTAATGTCTTGGGACATGCATTGCCTGATTTAAAAATACACTTCCAGTTTCACAGGAAATGTACAGTTTGCACACAGTCTCTTTCAAAGTAACCAATGTTGGTACAACACCATGAATCAATGTTTTTTACCTTCAACAACAAATGCATGGTATTACATTTTGCTAACACATGCACATGGTTGGGTTTAGGCAACAAAAGCACATGAACAAAAAGCACAGGGTTTGGCTTTATGATCTTAGGGGAAGGAAACACCAGCATCCCAGGTGAAAGTCCGTGGTTGTTGAACCCATCCACCACCCCTCTTGCCCACACTTGGAGACTTCCCCCCTCTTAACTTACATTGTTGTTTGCAGCGTTTCCCCCCGACACCACGAGAGCTGTTACACAATAGCAGTGACCGTCTGCATATCATGCCAATGTAAAAGGACAGCTTTTTTCATTGGTGTCTGATGCCAGAAGTCACTGACCAAGCGCCGGTATTCGACGACTTCGGAGCGGTTGTATGGAGAGGAGGATTCTGGCACCTTCCCCCCTCTAGCACCCTAGGAGTCTGCCATTGTGAATGTAGTACAAGAAACTAGTAACTCATGGTATTCATACTTCACATTAGAAATCTCTGTAGCATATACCTCAAGCAGAAGCCGTCTTCTGTGTAGCTCAGGATCAGATTGTTTACTCTTCCTCAACTTTGATAAATAACATTTCACTTCAGAAAAACAAGAGCAGGAGGGGATTTTGACAGATAACCATAAAGCATCAAACACAACTTTGTTAATATTAAATATGCCTGTC
>JAPZEB010000006.1:2462358-2473326 GCA_029783705.1 Chaetodon striatus
TGACACTGAAAACCCTGGCTTTAGACTCGACATACCTCGCTAACCCATTAATCTCGCTTCGTAGTACACCCCTCTGGCCTGCCTACTGTTGCCGTTTCCTCTGTTTGTCATTAATGCTGCTCTGTTCTGTACCTGGGGGGATCTTTGCTGCTGCTCTCTCTGCCTTAAGGATTTCTATGTAGATGCATGGAAGGGCAGATAGGTTTGCTCTCTCCACTTAAGGCTTTCTATGTGGGCACGTGGAAGGGCAAAGAGAGGTGCTCTCTCCATTTTATGCTCTCTGTGTAGGCCTGAGGACAGGTAAAGAGGTCCCAGAACGGAGCTGCAAAATACAATACTGCAAAGAAAATAAAGTCTTCTTTGACAAAAGTGGTCCTAACTGAACTGTGTTTTGAGTCTCTAGATTCTCTGAGATGATGAAGTCCTGACATGGCAAGTCTCTTACTAGCCTATAGTAGTTTTTGCTCTAGGCCTGGTCCAGTGTGGTCTACATGTGAAAAAAAGTTGAAGTCTCACTTTTTGACATTTTCACTAATAAAAGAGGTTTCACAAATCTCACAGTGGGTTTTAAAAACCGTTTAGGCTTTCTTTACTTGAAATGTCTAATATGCTGTCACAACAGTAAGGGACTGTTCTGTACTTTTCAAAGGAGGGGGTGGCTGGGGTGTGACTCAGGGATGCTGCTAGGTAGGCATCCTGCGTCCCTAATGCTTTCAAATCTGAAAGAACGCATTAAACTCACTATCTATGTGTGCTGGGGATGCAATATTTTTTCTTTGATAATGCTACTTTTTGAGAAATGAGTCAGTGTACAGTGGCACCGCGTGACTTTTTTGTTCAAGTATTTCTCATGTCACAGAAACCATTTAGAGTAAAACTTGGGTTCTGGATGTTATCATACTGTTGGTGTTTTTGTTTAGATGCTCTGCACATATCTGACAGTTGGCTGCCCTCCTGTTTGCCCTCATCACCGGCTCTCTGAAGTTTTGTGTACCATCACCTGGCATAAACACGGCTGCGTGTGCAGCACGGCCTGAAGGTTGCCAGTGTAATGCCGTATTAAGCACACCTGCCATGAAAAGCACCCCTGGTCGCCGGATTTGCAGATCGTCACCTTAAACTACAACCAAACGTACAGATAATACCCACAAGACCTTTTATTCAAGACCTTATTTTCATTTACTTTTATTCACTCCCCCCTGACCTCCACCACACCACATCTGTCAGTCTGTTCAAATCCAAACTCAAAACTCATCTGTTCAGACTTGCCCACTCCATCTGATCCAATGCACTGTGTTTTTTTTTGTTTTTGCCCACCGTTTTTGTTGTATTTGTATGAATGTATTATTATGCTGTGTTTTCTGCTATTTGTATGATGTATTTTTCTACTGCATGCTGTATTTTGTATTTATTTTTACTGTAAGGTGACCTTGAGTGCCATGAAAGGCCCCTAATGAATAAAATGCATTATTATTATTATTATTATTATTATTATTATTAAATCACAAAAGACCAATACGAAAAGAGACATTTGTGATTGGACAAACCCACTAGTCATTTATTCAGACAGTGAGGTCACTGGGACGTTTTGTTTTTGAGATAACTGAAGAGCTTTCTCTTCAACTACAGTATGTATCAGACAGAAACACAGCACTGTTTGCCACCTTGCTGATGTTGATTGAGATTTTATGCAAGCCTTCCAAAATACAGTGGGAGATATGATCTGACCACAGCATGCTGGGTTATTAGAAGAGTGTCCTTGGCTTTCCAATGCCGCCTTAGGCATTGTATCCAGAGCTACCCACTCAGGAAGAAAGACCAAGCAGGATTTTTGTTTAAAATCAAACCTAGGTGATATTCTCGGGTGCATTGGCAGTACTCACATTCGTCTCAGTGTCCCTTCTGAATATGAATTTTTGTATGTCAATCAAAAGGTTTCATATTAATGTACAATTTGTAGTCTACAATTGCAACTTGGACATGACCGTTATCAACCTCATTGTAAGATGGCCTGAATTGACCCATGATGCTTACATTCTCAGAGAGTGTTCATCTGGAATATGAGGTTGGGAGAGTGACTGTCTCTCAGAGACACAGACTGTCTAAAAATAATGGATGTAGCCAACACGACTTTACTCATTTGTTTGTATATTCGAATTCTGAAGCCTCAAATTCAGCATTTTGGCCATTGCCATCTTGGTTTTTCTGAGCTGGAAATAGCTATATTTGGACAGTATGTATGTATGTATGTATGTATGGCCTATTCAAGTGCTGGAATTTGTTATTTAACACAGGCTCTGCTGTGAGTAACAGCAGCCTTTTGATGGTCAGTTACACATGACATAACAATAACTATGTCAGGTAACAAACTGCGTCGGGCTCGGGCTGAGCTCGCTTAAAATTGTCTCGGACTCGGGTCGGGTCAGGAAAATGCGGCCCGAGCCATGCTCTGGTGTGCTCACCTGTGTGTGCGCACGTGTCTGTGTGTGTGTGAGTGGCGGTGATACAGAGAGCAGATGAGAACTGTAAACGCGAGACCATGTAGAGACGGAAATGACATGCCGTCGTGTAAATAAGATAAATAACATAAGACTATTTAGTTTATGAAGAGATAAGATGGAGCCCTGTCCTCTCCTCTTATATGCTTTACTCACAAGTGTGTGAATTGACCTGGATATGAAGTGTCTGTAGTGCAAAATAATATAACGGTAGTTTCTAAAGAGCCAAGATGAGAAAAATAAAATAAAATCAGCAGTGGCAGTCATATTTCAGCTGTGGTGGTGCACCGCTGCTAGTTGCATATAGGGGAAACACTGGTGACAGGTTCACCTCTCTATTGGAATGGGCGGAGGAAGGGGCGTCAACCTTATCAATCAGTGCAGTAGAATAAATAGTGTAAATAGTGTAAATATTCAGCAAGCGAATTCTCCATTTTATTTATATTATATTTTCTTTCTTGTTTTTTTTTTTTTTTACATTTCTGGATGTCCCTTGTGCAGAATTGTGTGTTTTTTCTTGTGTATTGACAGTATTTGATGGGGTGGTACTCAGGTGGGGGGTGGTCCTTTATATACTGTGTTTCCTGTTTTAAGTGCAGGAAGTGGGGGGGGGGTCACCATTTAGGCTAAAACCGCCACTGTAAACACTACTTTTACTACTTTTTTGTACATGTATGGTGAAGCCCTTTGAGACATGCTCTTGATAAAGGACAATATAAATAAACAACTTTAGCCAATTTCTGTTGCTCGTTAGGTTTCACTGCCTCCACATTGCAATGTGAATGCATCCTGAACGTGTCCTTGTCTTTGGTGCTGCACAACATTTGGTCAAGAGAGAATCTCCCTTCGAGGAAAGAAGTAGTAGTGCTGGATGCAGATGAACCCTGTGGTTTTGGTTCTGGTGTACTGGTTCTCAGTAATAAATAAATGCATTGCATTTTAATAGAATAAATAAATCACAAGCAAATAAATGAATAATATATTATTATTAACTAAATTATATATTTGTGCCCTAGATGTATATATATAGAAATTATAACAATGTGTAATTATAATATTTATTAATTTATTTATACAGTAAAAAACAAAAATATGAACATAAGAAACAAACCAGCAGTAAAAGCTGTTTCATACATTAATAACTTACACTTCATTACAATTTGGCTCCAAAATATCTTAACACAAATTAACAGCTATTAATTGACCCAGGCGTATCGGATTTAGAACTGAATTTAGAAGACTAGAAATGGCACGCACATTTTATTATATCACTGGCAAACATTTGGAGAACTATTAACTTTAAACTGAGAACAGGAAACAACAAAAATGAACACAAATAGAAACTGAAAAAAAATCTCACAGTGTTTCCCACTACAGAATGATTAATAACAGTACTTCTAACTCTAGCTCTGTGAAGTTATATGTGTGATGTTGTCTCTCAAAAGGCCTAATTTCCAGTTTTAGTTTTTCCTTTTCGAGCTTCAAATTCTTAATAATGTAAATTTAGCAGTCTCAGTTTACACACGAAGGATTGTTTTTGGAACAAGGATGTGCTGCAGCTCAGCAAGATCTTTTGGTTCTGGGTGTGTGTGGCATAGATATATTTGGTTAATTGTTTTGGGTTGTGGGGATTGCTTTGGGGCTCTCCTCTTCTCTGGGATGTTGTTTGAGTCTGTAAACTAGCAAAACTGTATTTGAAGTTTATTTGTCTAACCAGCACTTAATTATAACAATGTAGGCCTAACCTTTAGCTGCAGGAATAAAGTTATTTCTCAGGGTAATCTTACTGTATTGTTGACCTACCACCCACAGATCTGCACTGCACTACTTCAACTGTTGGGGCTGACAGCTCAAAACTATAAATGCTGTTCAAACCTGGTAATTTTCTTCAAAATTTTCAATTACAATACTGCTGTATATTAACATTTTTGGCAAAGGCCCTCTGTCAAGTGCTCCTCACTCTTGTGAGATTTAATCTGCAGCTTCCCCCACTTGAAAATGCAGCTTGCTTCAGAAGATTGGACTGGAATTCACTCAATGACCAAGATTCATCTTTTCTTTTCTTTCTTTTATTTTGAAAGTCGTCAAGGCCAATACAGGGGAAAGACCTTAAAGTTCAAACACACAAGGAGTGTGTTCAAGAAAATGTAATCCAATAAACCATAATCAATCAACATTACCCAAAATCAAATACTTAATTTTTGAACTACTAGAAATTAAGCTTGAGAATAAGTAGAAAATACTGATATTTAAAGCACCCAAAATAAAGTGAATACATTTTAAAGCACTGTTCAATTATGATTTTAACCTTACAAACTTTAGCAGCTTTTACCTCCCATAAATACACAGAAATCACAATAATCGAATTACCTTTAGTTTAAACCTCTTTTAAAATACACATTTTTAACTGTACTTTTTACCCACACGATATTAAATATGACATTTTAACCACATGACTTTTTTAAATACATTGCATTTCAACCTAAATTTGACCACATGATTAGTCCACAGCTCACAACAAGCCCAATGCAAGCTGCAAAGACACATAACATAACTGAAAGCTCACCAGCTCCTTCTTCCTTCTTTGAATCAACCTTTTAATCCTGCAGTCTCCTCCAAGTCCAGAATCTCCAACCATTCTCTCCCACACTGGTCACTCCTCACTGTCCTGTGTGTGAGTGTCTCCAAACCCCCTGATTACCAGATCACCTCCACCTGGTGCACTCAATCTGCTGTCTTCAGGCTGGGAGACACACCCAGACCTGATGCACTCAGGCTGAGAGGGCGTGGCCCGCAGCTCAGCTCAACAATTAATGCTCCTTTATCATCCTTTTAATGTAACAATATTATTCAAATTACAACACATGAGCTCATTAGACATATGAATAGCTATATAGACTCCAACTTCTTATGGAGAATAATATTATTGTCTACACTGGTAATTCAAAGCTAAAAAGACAAAAAAACTCACTGAAAAGAAAAGGTAAAGAAAGCTTCGCTGAGTTGAAGTAGGATTGTTCAAGACCTTTACTGCCCCATGGCACAAAATGACGACATACTATATCTAGGTTGTTTGTCAATGCTACGGATTCAACTTATAATATAAGCTGCTGAGATTTGATTTTTGAGATTTCCACAAAGATCTCAAAGCTGACTTTCCAGCCCAGACTCTTTTCTGAAGAAAAAGCAAAGCAGAAAAAGAAAAAGGAAGAACCGTCACCCACAGACTGGCATTTACAGTGGTGGGTTGTGCACCAGAGACCCATCAGACGCTGCTGTTCCCACTGTTTGCTGGCAGAGGTGGACAGGAGTCATGCATTACTTAATGCGTCTTTAAAGTGCACAAGAAGTGTTGCGTGTCATTTCCGTACACAAAGACAGCCTTGTTGACCTCGTCATTTTTTTTCAAGGACAGTGCTTCTCATATGAGTTCTCTTCATCTCGCTGTGAAGAGGCAGAGAGGGGAATGGCTTCGAAGGAAGTGAGGCAATGACACTCTTGATGTTTTCCCAATCATCCGGCATGCCAGGGCAGAAAACAATGGAGTGGAACCAGACAAATTAGTGCTGCTCTGACCTGCAGCCCATATAGCCAGGCACAGTCACATCACTAATTTCATTTGCTTTACTTATTAAACTTGTGTGTAATTCTACATTACCATTGTTTGCTTTTTGATTATGTATATTTAGAGTTATCTGGAAGTGCATCGTAGGTCAACAAAGGTGGCTCAGAAAGGCAGGGCTTGTTGTGAAAAGTCATAAATGAGCCTACCAAACATTCACAGAGTTTAAAAGGGGCTCTGTGCAAAATTCAGAGTGTATGACTTGTGTGGACACAGTTCTCAATGTAGAGGTGGCTGAGCTGGTGGATAGCAGCTAACAGCGCTAACTCTTCCAACAGTGCTAAACAACAGTGCTGCCAAAGATATTTAAAGGTCCAGGGTGTAGGATTTACGTAGATCTAGACATGAATTTAGTGTTTATAACTATGTTTTTATTAGTTTAAAATCAACTGAAAATAAGAATAGTTTTGTTTTCGTTGCCTTAGAATAAGCCATTTACATCTACATACAGAGCAGGTCCTCATCCAAAGAGTCAGCCATGTTATTTCTACAGCCTAGAATGGACAAACCAAATTCTGGCTCTTGATAGGGCTTTCAGGATATTAAAACAACTGAGCTAGCCTAGGTTTAAGCGACTTAGCATTGCGCATCAAAATGATGTATGTAATCAATGTGAACCATTGAACTTTTGTTAATATGGACATGAGACACAACAAGAGAGGTGACTCCCAGACTCCCTACCCCTGAAGTGGTCCATAGGTCCAAATATCCATTCCTCAATTATTTATTGCCTATTCCTTTAATCCCTAAGCGTCCACAGATTAAAAGAATGAAAACGGGTTTTCATAAAGTATGAACTGAAGTTGTGAATATTGTCATTTGAAGTGCATTGCTAAGTATATAAGATAACTTCGTAAGTCAAACAACATTTTCTCATGTTCCTACATGGTGTTGTTGGGTATGCTTGTTTTTGGACAGACAGACAGACAGACAGATAGGATACTGTGCTAGCTACAAAATAGAAGCACTGGACAGCACCTGGAGTACAGCATGCAATCGTAGTTTTGAAGGCTACTAAACTACAAACTTTGAGGGCCTTTTTTCTGAAAATCACAGCATGGTGACAGTCATTAATTAATGTGATGTATTTAGCTTAATATTTGGAGTAAAAAAACAACACTGATATTATTAGAAAGGTAAGAATATCATCACATCTCCTCTTTCCAACACTGTATAGACCAGATTTTTTTTTAATTTTGATTTTTTTTTTTTAATTTATCGGAGGGACATTTTGAATATATTTGAATATTGAGGTTATGTGCCCCCTCTAATAAATTGTATAATTATAGCCCAGCCCTACAGGAAATTATACATCTTATGCTTGAGGACCCTACTCTCTTTTCACTGACTTGCAGACGTTAGGTCCTTAGATGTAAGGGCTGCAGTTGGAGTAGTCTAGTAGGATTAGTTTCCATGTTAAATAGGTCAAACTTATTCAAACCCACTTTATGAATCATTTTCCGATGAGAGCCTGTTTAACTGGTTATCTTGTTTTATAAACCACCCCTCTGGTCCTTAGTTCTACATGAATTGGTGTAGTTATCTATAATAGTTGTCTATTCTTAGTATATGCAGTCTGTAACTATATTACTTTGACCCGGTGGCTGTGGCTCAGTGTGTATCGGATGATTAGCGGTTTGATCACCAGCTCCTCTAGTCCACATGTTGAAGTAACCTTGGGCAAGATACCGAACCCCATATTGCTTCCAATGGCTGTGCCATCTATGTGTGAGTGAGCGTGAATGTGATCTGACAAGCAGGTGGGACCTTTTATGGTAGCATTAGCCACCAGTGTATGAATGTGTGTGTGTATGTGGCATGTCATATAAAACACTTTGAGTGGTTGAAAGACTAGAAATACATCCATTTACTATATAAATTGTATTATTATTACCAGTTAGATATACAGTATATTGTGTCCTCTAAAAAACAAAATATTCACTGCTAAACTTTTATATATTCTCAATAATGGATACGCATGAAACGATCTGAAGTTCTTTTGTTACATATAATTTTCAAATATTCAACATATTTGTGTTTCCAAATAATGGTTTGATTGAAAGCTTGTGGGTTTCATCCTATACCTGTATTCATTTTCCAAGTCCACAGATAATTACCTCATTATTCATTATGGCTGATTTCTTATGGCATATCTAATACAGATGCTCCATTGTTGTAAGATTAAAAGCAACAGTGTCTGTATTGTTATGCTAATCAGATTCAGGCAACAGTCTCATTATCCTTTTGTCACCCAAGGAAACTTATTTCCTCATACAGAGGGTCAAGGCAATAACACAAACACCCCAGTACTGTACAATGAAGCCCAACATATAACTCTGTAATGTATATCACTTAGAAATAACTACTGTGAGACAGGTGTGGATTTAATGTAATGGAAATTCCAATGTCCACTGTTAGACAATGTCGGTGAGGTGACCTGTGATCCCCATCACCTCTTTTAGAGCTAATGCATCCTGCAAATTGGTATTCAACTTACTATAATTTAGTAAGCAAATGAGTTTTCAATTCAGCAGGGAGGAACAGTGTAAGAGGAAACAGCCACAGTTAGAGCTGTGGTTGACAGGCTGTGCTGTGCATAGTGCCGTTCAGCACACCTCTAACATGTGATTAACACCTTTTACCTTTTGACTGCTGTACTGTGCTGTGGGACAACACTTGCAACATGTCACCATAGCTCAAATGGGCGCAGTTGCTCATGGCTCAGCTCGGCAGTAAAAGTGTAAATCACAGGTATAAAAGCAGTTTCCCAAATGACTTCCCAAAACTCGTGTCAACATGATGCCAAATACAGACAAACTGCGGCAAAGCAGCGATCACGAGTAGACCCTCACCACTGCTGACTGAAGAACACTTTGCAGCTTGTTGTGATTCACAACAGCCTCAACAGCTGCCATGCCAACAAATCAACACATCTCTGACACAGTCCCAGCATTTAGCATTCAGTTTGTCACAAACATGGATTTTTTTCATGGCTTTTCTTATATTTTCTCCATTCCTTGGAACATAAATGTTACAGCCGTGACTGTGCTTTGCTACTTTCTTTCAAACCTAACTTTTACAAAAAAAATGCTGCAGCATCTTCAGCTATAGGTCAGCACCCAAAATAGTGCCTCTGACCTGTTCACTGTTCATCCACGCATAAGAAAAGCATCCGTTGGTTTTAATGAGCCTTGGTCCCAGGGTGGAGCTAAATTAATGCTCTCTGGTTGCTGGGATAAAAAAAAAAAAGTTGAAGTGCCTCTGCTCTAATGCCCGATGGCAATTGTAGCCCAGCTGGCTCCTGGGTGACTGCATTCATTCATAGCACCTTAACCACATACCCCAGAGGATCCTCACCTCCTTGCCTCACACTAAATAAGCCTTGCTGTTCAGCCACCGCAAGCTAATAGCAAAACAGAAAGGTGACATTGCCCCCAGGCAGAAAAAAAATGACTGCTCTTTTTCAGATCCTGCCGTGGTAATCTGTCTTCCCAGCATTGCAAATCTATACCCCAGGGGGCAGAGAAGTGGTGCGGCTATGTCTCCACACCTGCAGGACTGATATCATTGACCAATCAACACTTATAGTCTCTCTTTCCTCCAAGCTAAGGTGGCACAGTCCCCATTGATTGAGACTTTGTCACACATTGTAACAGAGTGCAGTGCACACACTGTTCCACATGTACGGCGCCGAAAAACTTTCCAGGATTTATGTCATCAGTGTTTTTCCCTTTGCAGACTAGTTTTTATCTCAGGTGCATCTCTACCTTATGGAGCAGTGACAGTGACTGTTAAATAAATGAGCTTCCTCTTCCAGTTAAAATGCATAAATACTCCTATCCAATTTCCTGAATCCTTCATGCGCAGAGATATTATTGCAGGGCGAGAATTGTTCCAAAGTAAAAGTTAAAGAAGTTTCTGCAACAGTGAGGGGGTTGAGGGGCTTGCCGAATGTAAAATGCACTCCTCATACCCTGCAAGGAACCAGTTATATTTAGTTGTTTACGTTTAGTGTCTCAATCAGTCGAGGTGGGGAGGTCGGTCTATTATTAGCCAGCATGGGTTGGAAAAACAACTTGACATTTATGGGTCCAAATTAGCTGAGTCCTCAGCTCTGTCGCATTAGTCACATTAGAATTCAGTTGTTTTCTAAATAGCTAAAATTCCTTCAATTTCTGTGTCATAACACGGGGCTACACTTACTTAAATATACCATACTGAACAGTGAAGGGTAAAGAAAAGGAAACTGTCATAAAAAGAGTTGCTTTGCTATTATTTGTGCCATCGTCATTTAAAAAAAAAAAAAAAGTATAGGTGAAGAGCACTGTATTGGAGGACCAGTGTTGATAAAAAGTAACTAGTTCATGAATTAAGCACACTTAGCCAACCACCACTTTTTGGCATTAGACATACGATGCCAAAAGCCACTTTTTGCGGTGGTATGATATGGCGGTGGGTGGTATCAGTTTGTAACATGGCTGGATGTAACCTTTGGTGGTGTTATGATACACTTGTGGTCGGCCTAATGGCACCAGTCATGGTTAATGTGACGTGCAGATAGGTAGCGTTGGTTAATAACACTGCTGGATGGCACCTGTCACTGTGGTATGATACGCGACTGGACGGCGTCAGGTTGAAACCCTGCCAGTAACAATATAATATAAGGAGCTGCAAAAGTCCCTATAGGGTGGGTAGAAGGGGAGGTGGATGGGTCCAACAAACCTTGGACTTTCACCCATGAGCCTGGTGTTCACTTCCTGTATGAATGTTGAGTCAAGCCATGATTTTTTTTTTTTTCTAAACTTAACCAAGTGCTTTTGTTGCCTAAACCTGTGTTTATGCATTGTT
>JAPZEB010000006.1:2473426-2496005 GCA_029783705.1 Chaetodon striatus
TTTTGTTGCCTAAAACTGTGTTTATGCATTGTTGCAGTATTTTTTTTTTTTTTTTTTTTTCCCCCCGAGGTCCTGATGTTGCTTTCAGCATCCTGGAACTTTAGCAGCAGATGCAGGAGGATACCTGTCACATAACAAGTAGACATGAAAGGCCACTAACAAAGCGCCAATATGTGACAATGTGGTGATGAAAAGGCTCACAAATACTCAACCCTTAAGGTCAAGTATGAAGCAAAACATGTTTATCAGGATTTGAGCAACCCTGAATGGTTTCATGCTGGGGAGAAGTTTTAGAACAGAGTGACCTGTCAAACATTGTGATGGAAAATCATACCCGGGGCCTGGCTGGCTCGCTACTTATGTTGAAAAAAGACTCGATGACACAGGGTCAGTTCACAGCCCTTTGTGGATATTTTATTCTAGACACAGTTTACAACTTCACACACCGCAACAATGAGACAGCCCCGAAAAGCAGTTTACAAAAAACTCTTATACCCTACCTCAGATAAACATTATACCTAACTTTCCATGTGTGTGTGTGGGAGTGCGAGTTCATGTTGTTTCCAGAACTCGCTCATATCTTTGCCTTATTTGGCGTTTTACCATCCTGTTGTTCGGCCCGCAACATCCTTTTTCCAACCAACATGTTTTCCATGACAATGTTTGACAGGTCACTCTGTTCTGAGACTTCCCCCCAGAGTGAAACCATTCAGGGTTGCTCAAATTCTAATGAACATGTTTTGCTTCATACTTGACCTTAAGGGTCAAGTATTTCTGGGCCTTTTGCCACCACAACAACTTGGGATGAGATGTGTTGGCACACTTGAAAAAGTAAATTGTTTAATTTTAGACACTGTCAGATTAACATGTGGGAAAGATTCCCATGTTTAAGGCTTGCAAGCAGTCACATCATCAGACAACTGAGGAGGGTTGTGGGATTGTGAGTCTGGTATATGAAGGTTAAAAATACTGCACATAATAGTACTACAGTGACCTACATCACATTATAAATGTTACTACCGTAGCATGCTATACATACTAGCACACTACGTTATCAAAATAACGCCACTGACTTTTGGTTTTACAAGGGAAATGAACAGCGGTTTCCTAGGTGAAAGTCCGGTGTTTGTTGGACCCATCTGCCACACCCCCACCCCTCTTTTATACTTAACTTTTACTTTTACTTTACCTTACTTTTACTTCTGTTAATTAATCAGATTTATGTATTCCCCAAGTTTCACTCTCAATGCTAAGCTAAGCTAACCACATACCAAGTTTTATTTCCTCTTTTAAAATAAACTTATTTCCCAACATGTTAAACTGCCCCTTAAACTCCAGTAATTTAAGAATAAAGCAGGATTATTGACTGTTACACTGAGAGGGTGCCTGTAGACTCTCGTTTACACTTTCGGATCATAATACAGTGAATTACTTGCTTTTGTGCAGGGCGAGGAACATAGTGTTGTGGGCTGAAGGCTTTGAAAATATTCCTCTGGGACTCAATTCAGCCCTTCAATGGTACACCACGTTTTCGGTTGACTGACTCCGCAGTGTGGTCAACCTCTAGTCCCGGCTCAGCTTTGTCTCCACATCATTAAAACTGATACTGAGTGGCCATAACAGCTGGCCAAAGAAAAGCAATCAAAGTTAGTGAAGCAAGAAAGGCTTTTAAAAAGCTTCACATTTCTCACTATGCTTTAAAGAAAGAATGCATAGAATAATGCACAGAGTGGGAGTGCAATTAATTTTCAATCCTCAGGGTCTGTGCTTGGACGATAACAAAAGAGACTATATATAAATGACAGTTTTCAAGTTGTTTGCGATCCCCTGTGTCCCTGCCTGTAAAATATATCACACCTCTTCCACTATAACAAATGTAAAAGCAGCGGCAAGATGAAAAGCCTCTGCAAATCAGAGCGTGTGCGAGGCTCCTCTTCTTATTCATGGTGATTGCGACTTTGACCTGTGTTTCTTTCCCGCTGACAGCCACCTTATTGTAACTTCACTGTTGAAGGCAGGCTGGGATATAACAGTGATGATTCAATTAACAAGAGGCTCAGAGAGTAGTGTGAGCCTGACCAAAATCAAATGAATTTTTAAGAGACTGAGCTCTGTGTGACAATGTTTGGTGAACAAAATTCTTCAATGCATGGCACAAAGCCAGACTCCCGAAAAAGAGTGATCAATAATTAAAGAGATCTAAAATCCTTTACTAATTGCTTTTTATCGATCATATTCCAAATCTAGTAATTATCTTGTGAGGTATTTGCCAGAAGACATCTTGAGGTTTAGCCTGAAATGATGAAAAGCACAAATGAATAATTGCACAGGCTTAATCACCGGCCTTTTTTAGAGGAGTTGATTTTACATTTATCATAACTTTGATAAATCCATGATTACAAGAAAAAATAGAAGTTCTGCCTAACAGTTGTATGCCTCTGTGAAATAGTCAAGTTGCACTTACAGTTTACATCCATGTTTTCACATGGATGCTTCACAAACATCTTCCCCCCCCGGCAGCACAGAAGATCTATAAAATCAGCACAGTTTCAAGGTGGACACCCAAGATTGGTGTCACCAATTCAGTATCTGACCAAATGTCTCCCCTTCTGTTCCTGAGGCATGATGTTAAGAAATAGCTGGAAAATTGATGTTGCAGAACATTATGACGTCACAGTGAAGTCGACCTTTGGGATACAAAATGTCACCACTTCATCATTGTTATCCCAATAGACATTTGTAGGAAATTTTGTCAAAATTGGCAAATGAATTCTTGAGTTATGGCCAAAAACATGTTTTGTAAAGTCACAGTGACATTGACCTTTGACCTTCAACCACCAAATTTTAATCACTTCATTGTTAAGTCATTTGTGTCAGATTTGAAGAAACTCCTTCAACGGCATCTTAAGATATTGTATTCATGCGAATGAGAAGGATGCAAGGTCACAGTTACCTTGACCTTTCATCACCAAATTCTATTCAGATCATTGTTGAGCGCACCTTTTTTGCCTTACTTGATAAAAACCCCTTGAGCTCCTTCTTGAGAAGTCCCATTTACATGAATGAAACAGACAACGTCACAGTAACCTTGACCATTGACCACCAAAATCTAATTAGGTTAATGTCTAATCATTTCATTGTTTGTACCAAAGATGGACAAAAATCCCCAAGGAATTCTTGAGGAATTGTGTTCATGAAAAAAGGATGGACGTTTGTACAAATAGACAGGAACACGAAAACATCACACCCCTAGACACAGCTATCTGTGGAATGTGTATTACATAACGAAAAGAAGTGATTGTAGGCAGTCAGAGAAGAGCGAGAAGCATTTTTTTTTTCAGTCTGGAGGTTTAAGCCTTTGAGGTGAGGGATCAGACTAGATAAGACCAGAGTTTAAAACTACTTGATTCTACTTTTAGCCAAGATCAAGCCCCTGTCTTATTACAGATTGAGGGTCTAGGTGGCCTGACAGAATATTTCCTGCAACCTTAAATTGCAAATAGACTTCTGTTGAATTTGGACGCATTTCATGCTGTTTAACAGTATCTTTGCCTGCAAAGATCATATCTGAGGTGAAATAGCTGCAGGCTTTAAATCTTTCCACTAAAGTTCAGATTTACACAGAGGTCCCTGTGTTAAAGTTCACTGATCCACCTTCAGTACTGGCCCCGTTATTGATTGGCAAGCAATTACTACCCTTAGTGGTAACTGATCTCAGCCAAGCAATGAATGATAACTCAATTTCCCCTTTGAAGGGGCACAAACATCACGACAGGAATGTGACCTTCAAGCTGGTGAGATAATGCTAAATTTTTCAAAAACCTTTTCAATTATTCATGACACTTTGCTCTCAAACATTTCCTTCACCAGCGTTCTTCCCCTTTTTTCTGCTCTGTTAGTGCTAGGTAGCTAAGCTCATTGGAAGCCCCTTTTATGAACTTGTTGTATTATTCATCAGAGGATGTCCCCATCCACATTCTAATGCTGCTGAACGTGGCCCCAATGCAATTACATGACAAATACCTTAAAATGTACTTGGCATGGCTTAGACTGCATGCTTAGATGTGTGCGGATACACTCTCTCTGACACATAATCATATGTATATTATGCATGTACAACACACACGTGTTTTATGCAATCCGTCAGGGAAATAAAGAGCTATTATGCTTTGACAGCCATTGTGAAACGCAAGAGCGTGGCTACACAAAGAAACACTTGCATACAGATATTTCTTCATCTTGAATACACAAGAGCTACACTGTCATATAGTCACATCGCAGGTGCCACCTCTTCAGCTTCCTCTGCTGCTTTTCATTTCGAGCTTACCTTGAGCTTTGGGAAATTTATTGTCATTCGCTAGCAGGTAGAAAGCCATCACAGACAAGCAATATCCTCATTTCTTTTAAGCTGTCACCATATTTGATGGTAAGCTGCCATTGCTTTGGTGTTTTTGCATTGCACTTCCAAGAGCTCACTCACACAGCATTCAAACAATATGTCCAGTGATGTGATTTACTGTTGTTTTCTGTTTGTGACACACTTGTCTATGCAGTATTTATAGTCATTGCTGTACCAACTACGCATTTATTTAAAAAAAAAAAAAAAAAAGAAAAAAGAAAGGAACAGGAATACATTTCTCTTTGCCTTCCCTCCAGTAAAAACACAACATACTGTTTATAAGGGCATCCAATTTGTTTGCCTTGTGCATATTGTTACTGTAATCTGTCGATATGAGCAAACTCGCCTGCACCGAGGTGGGCGGGGTGGCACTGCTTATGTTCAGTTTATGCAGATCAGGTGGCGTAGGGCAATTTTGGAATTCATCTTAGCATGAAACTGTGCTGTGTTGTTATTTGCTCGGACCACATCTAATTGCAAAAATACTACAAGTGCACAGAATAAGTTTTAATTTTGCTTCAGTTGGTGCAGAAGCACACACCAACCTCTTCCAATTCACTTCACAAACTCTAAAGATCACTCTGTGATCAAATTAATTCCGTCAAGTACAAACATTGAAATGCACTCAGTAGAATTAATGGGTAACTCTTACAAATAACATTATCCTTAACTGCTTGAGAAATATAAAAAGCCATATTCTAAACTAACTGCTGGATGATGCACTATGCTGCAAAAGGATTGCACCTCTGGAATCCAACATGCATCATGTGCCCCCAGCTGTACAACAACAAAGCCCAAGGTGCTTTGACCTGGTTATGCCATGTCTTCACTACTTTGTTACATCCATCAAATAGCAGCTGGTGAAAGTGATTTTTATAAAATAAATAAATGAAAATAAGTACTGTATGCATAAATAAAACTGTATACATTATTATTCAAGTTATTCAGATTTTGCATTTATGGTTTTCTTTAAATTCTTAGACTAGTTTAACACCAGGCTGGAAATCAGTAGTTTGCTGCCTTCTCTGGTTAAAAGTTTCAAGCGTTTCTCACATCTCACCACACCCAGATGAAACATAAAACTACACCCAACAGTGATATCATGCAGTCTGGAGTATATCTGTGCATCACAGTGACAAGATGGGCAGCTAAACCACTGCAGGTCAACAAGCAACGTTAAAATGTTGCCACCAGAGAAAGGAAAGACTGAACAGAAGACATCTATTGTCTTGACCTGACATTATGCTGTTTTAACTTAGCTAGCTTGTTAGGTACATGTGGTTTTGGTTAGTTGTAGTTACCATGATAATCCCAAAGCACATGTGCACTGATGACATGGGGAAGAAAACAAAAATGGGATGCACATTCCATTAGCTCCCTCTCATTTCACAAGGGCACCTTTTAGCCTTGCATTTAGTTAATTTGAAGGGGTAAACCCCACAAACTTGTGGCTAACCCTGCCCTGGAGCAAAGCCAGCAACCTATAGGTTAAAGTCGGGGTTAGTCCATTTTGGAATGTGCCAGTGTGAAAGCCTACTTTGCCCCAGGCTAACAGCTCACTCAGTTCACCTTAGGCTAAGTGCAATGTGAAATGGGCTTATGTTATCAAAACCTTTTGTGACAATACAACGTTCACATCCCATTATCTTGGACAAATCTCTGACGAACTATGTAGAGATGATATCTATCTACTAAAAATCTTGCTGACAGCACTGTTAAACTGTTAAACACTTACATCTTCTGGAACAGATAACTTATTCCCTACAACTTCAAACAGTCCTACTCCAATTAGGAAAAATGTGTTACGACTTTTTAATATTCCACGTCCTTTTATTTGTCAATAAAACAGAAGTCAACTGTCCGAAAACATAACACAAACTCTCTGTACATTAGACTTTATTTGTTACATTCTGCTAAGTCTATACCTAAAAAATATTGAACAGTGAAAAATAATACACTCACATCTATTTAGGACCTACACCATTGAGCACCTATTTTCATTCCTTGATGACTTCTGAAAGACGTGTGCCCGGTAAGGAAAGGGTACAAGTGAGGCAAAATGCAGAGCATTGTGTAATTATAAGGGACTATGTGGCATTTCACTGTTTGTTCTCTTCCAGTTACACACTGGTTCACAGCCAATCTCAGGTTTGTGTCACTTTCCCTTTCATTTCCTTTTCATCTCCGTTCCTCGGCCCCACAGAAGAATTATTTTTCTCATAGAGGTGGACAGTTTATGAACACCAGCCACATGATCAGAAGTCCCTCTTGGAAACTATGAATGCTGAATGTCTGGACATATTTGCAGATGACTGCCAGGAAAGGGTCAGTCATGCAAAAGATTCTTTCCCAGGTGTGTTGCGAGAGGGGACAGAAGGTGCGATGTGGATGAGAACTTATGGCTATATGCAGATGACTAGCAGTGTTGTTTTTCTATATATGTATGGTCATCTTTTTTCATAGACTAATTAGTTAGTTGGAGGTGATGTCCTCAAATGTCTTGTTTTGTCCACAACCCAAAGAAATTTAGTCAACTGTCACAGTGGGGGAAGAAACCAGAATAAATTCACACTGAAGAAGCTGAAATCAGAGAATTTTGACTTTTTTTCTCAAAAATTATTAAAACTGATTAACCAAAAATTTAATTTTCTAGTGTTTAGTACAATAGTTTACTAATCAATTAATTAATTGCTACAAATATATGTGTAGCTATGGTGTGTAGGCCTATGTATAGTGCATATGTATAGTGTGTGCAACTGGAATTACTCTTAAAAAATGGCAAGACTGAAGCACAATGCATCGTATCTGATTCATTTCTGTGACATACACTGTGAGGTAACAAAACCCAGGCAATAAAGAAGTGCCCTTCTTTCGTTGTAATGGAATCTTGCTTTGTCCTAAATAAATAAATACAAGTAAATAAAAGATTCTTCACAGACAACAGCGATCCGTCTTGTAGTGTTGTGGTGTTGGGAGACAAATGTTGTCAGTGCTCTGGTACAGGGGTTGATTCCGAGATGTGTATCGAGTGTTTTGGCTGCATTAGTGCATTATGGATGTTTCAATAACTGTTAAGTGAATTGTTTGAATAGTTTAGAAAAAGTGAACTCCGTATAGAGAAATGTGTGTTAGCTGTAATTTAAGTCCACATTTCTCAGAGCAGGAAGACGCTCTACAGAATGCCAGCTGAGGAGACCCCCTTGTCTCAATACTCCCCAACAACTACCAAAGAAGTAAATACTCTTGTTTTGAGCCTCCCTCTCCCCCTCTCCGTCATGAGTACCCCGCCATCAGTCAGCCCCGGGTCCTCCCGCATCTAATGTTTGACATAATAAGCTTCATCGCTGGTATGGTTCCTGTGATCATGACGATGGTAATACCGGTGGTAATATGGTTTTATGAGGCCTCTCATCCTCCCATCTGCTCTGCTCTCCTCCCCAGCTCTGGCTGCCCAGGACTCCATCTGAACTCCCTCCCTCCGCCATCTGGCCTCTTCTGCTAATCCCTCCTTCATTTCTTCTCCCTGTTGTTCCCTGTTAACCCTCCCCTCCGATTCATAAAAAAGCAAAAAAAGAAAAAAAGACTTGTGTCTTAATGGACTGATTTGGCAGTTGCATTGATAGTCTTGGGAGTCAGAGAATGGTAGAATGATAGACAGATAGAACAATAGATAGACTGACAGCAATACAAAAAACTTGACTAGATAGATAGATAGATAGATAGATAGACTGATAGATCATCATTAAACATGTGTACTTAACTTGTTTATTTCAGTATCTGGGGACTGAATGAAAGCACAAAGCCCAACAGGACTGACTCTGATCTGCTTTTTATACTGAGCATAATGTAGGAGAACAGCTGAGCATAAAGTAGGAGAACAGCTACTGTTAGTCTCTCACCACTAAACACAAACACTGTTTATACCCGCCTGTTTTATGTTTTCACTTTTTCATTTGGTCAATGTTTTACAGCCTGTTTTTGCTTGGAAATGTATTTACCACAGCCATGGCAATTCAACTGTGGCAGCGGATGTATTAATGAGCGAGTTGCTGGAGGGAGAGCTGCTGAAAGGACCAGGCCCTGCTATGGATGGCAAGCCATGTATAGAATGACTTCATTAAGCGCCGAGCAGTTCGCCAAATTACAGGATGCAAAAGTTCGTTAATGTCTTTAATGAGAGTGGAAATACAAATCCAACGGTATTGACATGTGGAGTGATTAGTCCTGCCATCGAGTGGAGCATCTCAGTGACAGTGGACACTTGTGGGATGTAGAGGCATTCTCTTGCAGGGTGAGGTGAATTAAAAAGGAATGTTTTGATTCCAGACGTTATGAAACTTGTTGTAAATAAAGATATTAATTGTCACTCCGCATAATTAAGTCCTTATTCTCCAGATTACGCCGACAAGTTAGCCAGTATCAGTCATTTTTTGTTGTTTTCCAAAATGAAAAAGCACTAAACATCCAAAAATCTTACTGCATATCAAAGTGCATCGTGTCAATACATGACTCCTGAGTCTAATGATACATTATGTTTGGAAAAAAGCCATGTTTTTAAAAAATGCAAAGGTTCGCTTTTCACAGTTTTCTCTTGATTTACAATATGAAAGCCATCCTTGGAAAACCTGGCAGCAGTTTCCTTTTGTCAAAAAAAAAAAGTCTGCATCGACTGTTTGCTGCACAAGCTGCTGTCACAAACACTCTCAGAGCATAAGCCACACAAACAAATCCCATATGACTAAATATATTTCAAAGCAAATGAAAGTGTTTGCCAAATACTGTAGATGTTCTTTTTCCATCTCTCATATGAGACACCAATAAACACTTTAAATGCTTGTCAGCTCTGCGCACACAGCCAACATAAAACTCATCAACATGCATGGTATGACTGTGCCATGCTGCATGAATCACACATTAATGTGTTAACATCACAGTGAATGGGGGGTTTCAGCTTTTTTTTCTTAAGAGAGGAGATTGGATAAATAGAGTCGAAAGAAATGGATTAAAAGGCAAATGACTGTGTTTTTTGTCATTATTTGCTTTTCATTTTGAATCTCTCTGAGAGCTAACATAGTTCATCTGCAATGTCAGAGTTTAAGAATGCTACAGAAACATTTGTCTGTGGTGCCGAGGCAAATTGCATGTTGGTTCGACAAAGGTGAGACATTCTATTCTTCTATACCTGTGTGCAACCAGAGATCATTGGTGGAGAGTACTTGAGAGAAATCAAACCATTATGAAGCACATTCTTCTGCTAGTTGTTGTATAATTTGGCAGTCCCAATGACTCAGAGGATATTTTAGCATATCATTGTAGCCTTACTTATATACCCTGTGGGACAATAAAAAAAAAAGAAAATAACAACAATAACTGAGGAGCAACCAGAGCATGATTACTGCAGCGTGTCTCAGTGTCACTCATGGTGTCACACAGTAAAACCCTTTCCTGAGCAGCTGAGCCCGATTACACAGACAGAACTTCCAACTCCGTTAATCCTCTCAAAACAACTCCCATTAACTCAAACATGTTAAAAGCTCCGAAGTGAAACATTCGGGGGTTTATTTTATGATGGTTGAAGACAAAATTTACACATGACAAAATCAGTGCTACTACTAAAATTTGATGGTGAACAGATGCGGGGAAACATGGCGAGTGTGTTGCAGCAAACATTAGACGTTCTTTCAAATCTAGATGGGCGTTTGCTGAGAGCCCGAAAATAAGCTACACAAATATGCCATGAATAACGGAATAAACAACATAATGTTTGTTCGACGACTTGATCAAAGCACCCGGCTGACATGGTAGCCTTATTCACTCAGTCTAATAATAGAGTAGTCGTTGTAATGTCTGGTTCCCCAAGCCAATAAAATGCTTTCTCACTCTGCTTCAAGTGAGGGCCAAGAGCAACAATTATTTTCAGCGTCAACTCACCAACAGTCTTTCTTTTTTTTTCTGTTTACTTTGTTAGATACTTTAGATACCACATTATTATACAAAGCTTGAAAAGTATCTGCATGAGCCGAGACTAAAAAGTTTCAAGAGTATTAAACATGTTTGATTTTGTCAGAACATCAAGACAAGGACGAGACTGATTTAAGACAGCTTGGACTGAGTTCATGACAACCTTACAACAAATGATCGAGATCACGGTAGCACACACCGACTAAGGTAAACCTCTCATAATTCTATTCCGACACTGGAGATTTGTCTGCAACGGTGAAATTGCTTGAAAAGTCATTCGGTGTAAGGTCAGCATAACAAATGCCATCAAGGCGAAAGGATTACTAGTCTAACAGTGAAGGTCGCAGCCTGTCTGGGTGCGGAGTGTTCACTTTAACAGATGGCTGTTATGTAGTGGCAACTTTGAAATGATCAAACCAATTCTTTAAAGAATTTCAAGCTCAAAGTTCCCACCTGACCTTTAATAAAACCATTCACTAAATGCAAATTAGTCAAGTAAAATGTTGGAGTTAGCAAACACAGTGAACTCTGGAGCCATGTCACTAGAAAAGCTGGGTAAAAATAAATAAATCTGAAGCTTAATTAATAAACAAGTGCAGCAAAGTGACAGGTAGGCAAGGCTTGAAGCTGTTACCGTACACTTGTGCATGCACTGATGCTGACTAACCCTTTATCTGTGAAGTGTTATTTCTGTGGGTGTCACCTTCATCAGGGTTAATGGGTCAACAGTATTCACTGACATTATCATATTAGGTGAAGAAAGTTGAGTGTTGTGTCAAGGTTATCATGCTGTTATTTATGAAGCATTCCTGGACGCCCGCTCAGATGAAAACCTTGGACAGAGAATGTAAGTGGAAAATAAGTGGCAGCTCCCCAGTAAACAGGATTCAAGCAAACATCCATTCATTGTCTACACCCACTCATTCTTTCTCATCAGGGACTTGAGTCCATCCCAGCATGCAGTGCATGGAAGACAGGGAGACATCTCAGACAGGTTGGCAGTCCATCACAGTGCAAATTTACACACACACACACATACACACACACACACACATTCAGATCTATGAGTAGTTTAAAGCCTGCTGTCCACCTCACTTAAAAGCGAACAAATGTGCAAAAATAACACAGGAGCGGCCTTCACAGTAACACCATTTTTTTACAAGTACATGGCACTGATGTATAATAATGATGACAGGATCTATTGTTTATTATCAGCCTGAGCTAACCTCTGTATGACCCTGTGCACATGTGTAAATCCCGTTTGCACGAAATTGGCTTTCAATTGACTCGGGGGATGCCACTTGCATTGAAGTGGCCAGCTGTCAGCTCAGTTGTGGTTAACCGGTGTTGGGGGTAATGTGTTACAAAAGTACCTCGTTGCATAATAATATATCTTTTCATCAGTAACGAAGTAAGAAAAGTAACTGAAAGTAACTTGCCCAGCACTGTGGCTCACATTCACGAGACGCAACAGCAACAGAAAGCCTCTTAATCTTACATTCTCACTTCCCTTTGTCTTCTTTTTTATTACTGGATGGGAAGCCGGAGGAAGATGCCGGGCTAAAGAACACTTCTGCTACTCAACTTGTCCTTTTTTAAAAATTGACCAGGATGAGCAACGTAAAAATAGACGAATGGGAACTGCACAAATGATGCAGCAAGTATAGGGATGTTTTTGATTTGCAGGCTTATGATAAAAGGATGTATAAATAAACATGAACTGAACTGATGAACTGCAGACTCGCTGTCTCAAGGAGTTACAAAATGTGGCTTTCCTTTATCAGTGGTAAGTGTGAGAGCTCAAGCGACTGGATTTTCTCTCTGGATTGTGCCACTGCTGTGAAAGAGAAACACAAACACTGCCGCGCACAGACGTTAGCTTAATTCCCCCGTCTTCCTGCTGCCAGGCTGCAAGGTGAATCTAGATGACAGGGCAAGTGATTTCCCTTTATTCAGCTGGCACCGGGGAGCCCACGGTGGCCTTCAAACCAAAGGTTTACAAAGGAAAGAACAACACAGAAAAGGTAAGGGATCCCCAAGAGTGTTTTGCACTTTGGAGCACTGTGCACAAGTGCTGCTTGTCTTTGTTCATGCGTTTAATATTAATGTGTGGTTGGAGGGGAACGTGTGTATCATTTCATCTTGAGGAGTGGAAGCCAGTCTGATCTGGTCTGGGGTGTTACAAGGACGTGGACATGAATATCCATTGGACAGCCTTTTTTTTTCAGTCAGCTATGAGACACTATGGATGGAAAGGTTGAATAAGGTTTACAAGGCAACATCAGCATCGGGTGTTGGCCAGTTTTCACCATGTTTACCACAGAAACTGCTGCTGTTTGTTGAAAAGAGCCCCTCCTCTTTGTTTCTTAATAATTTATGAGAGCCATTGAAGCTCAATCATAAACTGCAATCATCACAACGCACTAATGTGATGTCCTGCTCTGGCGCCATAAAATAATAATGCATCTTTAATCTTCTGAAACATGGAGCTGTTAGACTGACCAAGTGCCAATGAGTGGCAGCAAACAGTTTTTCTTTCCAGTCACTAGCATCCCATAATAACAGTCATTCATGAATTTACTTTAATATAATATCTTATAATATAAACTGTATTCAGTATATCTGAACAGGGAGGTTTTTTTTTTTGTTTTGTTTTTGTTTTTGTTTTTGTTTGTCTCTTCATTTGTTTGACTTTCAATAGGATTACAGAAAAATCTACTGGCCCAATGGTCACGAAACATGGTGGATGGGTGAAGCGATCCAATTTTAGAAAACATTCATATCATGAGGCAGATACACAAATGATTTTTCATTTTCATTTAAATTGTGAGATAGGGCCTCTGGAGGAGGTCTGCATCTTTGAGTGCCCTTCTAGTTTTAAATATATTAATTTCTTTTAGGCAGTTTATAATGATGTGATCAAGTGGCAACCTTTCAGAACTAAAAAATGAAGCAGAAGAATGTGGACGTGCCAAAAACTGCAGTTCCTTTAATGGCCACTTCAAATGTATGTATTGAAAGCGTGACTGTTTGAGTCAAAGGCTGGTGCTATATGTCAGCTAGTCAAGGTAGTCAGCTACCTTGGCAACAATGTTGGAGCATATACACTAGCATTACCAAGGAACACAACCATGCTAGATGAATTACTCCAACACACCCACTCCGACCTCGTCACATATCAACGTTTGGTCATGGACTTTCCACGTCAACATATGACGTGCAAGGTACCCTGGGTGCATTGGTTGCTGACATCCTGGGATGCCGTGTCATACATGACTGGACATACATTGTCTGGTTTCAAAATACACTTCCATTTTCACAGAAAATGTTCAGTTTTCATACAGTATTTTTCAAAATAAAAGCATGTTGTTGGTACAAGACCGCAAATTGACGTTTTTTTTTTCTTCAACAACCTTTGCATGTGGTTGCATTTAGCCAACATACGCACATGGTAGGGTTTAGGAAAAAAATACCAATGTTTGGCTTTACAATCTTATGGGGAGCTGACCTGAAAGGATGATTTATTCTGTTGAGTCACTGGCTAAGTGCTGGTATTCAGTTGTTTATATGAGTGATTCTGGAGAAAGCCTGTCCCAAACACGCCTGTTTAGAACGAGCAGCCTTAAAGATATCTCATAATGAGAGTCACAGACACTATTATGCAGGCTAAATAAGAGAGGACCAGGCTAAAAGTAGAAGATGACAACTTTTGAACTACATGGCAGCTTTTTAATAATTCATGAAATAAAATTGCTCCCCTATTATTTTGATCTGGTCTCACAGTATTCAGAAATGGAGCAGGTATGGCTCAGAAGCTTTCCATTTCCTGCTGAAAACTAGCTACAATCAAAAGCACAATACAGCTAAACTATGAACGAATGTTGCAGTGATTTACTGATGCATAAATGCTAAACAGCAGCTATAAGGGCCGAGGACAGACACTGGCTAATGTAAAACCTTAGTTATGAAAAGCAAACATACTTGTTGCTTAACTTGTTGAACTTTACAAAATTCCTTTCATACTTCCCCTGTTCATCTTGTTCTATTCCATTCCAAACCAGTACCCCATAATCATTTTCCATTTAATAGAAGCTATGCGATTGTACATTCCCCCTGACCCAGTTTCCTGACAATTTCTAAAGAAGCCTTCACAGCGTGAGCTCTGTCTCCCATGAATTTTTCCTCAAATGCAATTTCTATCATATACACTCAGGCTAGCATGGTTGGTTACATTTGAAAACTAGCCTGCAGCCACTGAACCCTTTTGACAGAGATCCCTTTAAGAACTGCTTTGGCCCAAATGCAGAGGCCAGTGTACCCCAGAGGAAATGGATGAGACATATGCATTGTTCATCACTGAATGCCTTTCAATGTGCTGGTAATTCGGGATGTGGAGCTGACGGTGGTGTACCGGGATTCTGCATATGCACTTTGCCAGGGAACTTTGGCCCAATTGGACTTCAGCTGTTGTCCAGTGAGTTTATTTAAATCTGAGCACTATGAAACTTCTGACTGAAGCCTCTGAAAAAGTCCTCTTTAACAGCTTGCGCCAAAAGATTGGCAGAAGATGAGATGAATAAACGAAGTGCTTAAATGTAGATTGTTGACGCCGGAGGGGCTATTAACTCACAAATTTGAATAAAAAACTGAATCAAATGTGTCAAAAATCAACTCTTAAGAATATTATTTTCTCTAAATAAAAGAAGAACATTTGTAATGAAGTCATTAAAAAACCTACAACATCACAGATGAAGACAACCTTTTGCACCTGCCGTTTTTGGATTCGACGATTGGAATAATAAGACTGACTTTGTACTGTGCTGTGTTTGTTAGTGAACAACAAAGATTTTTGACGGTTTAAACACACCACAGTTTAGGTCACATTGTGTTTGCAACAGGCATTGGAGAATGATCACAACCACCTTCACACCAGTTTCGCTAACTGAGCTGCATTCTTAGTATTATAAAGAGCATGAATAATTAATGTTTGTTATCTACAATGCAAGGCTTGTGTGTTTTCTATTCCACTCGGAAAGGTGGGTGCTATGTGAGTGTGAAGAAACGCATTGTTACAGTTTATTTGTACTCTGTGCCTCTGGCTTTACGGAGTGGTGTACCAGAGCAGACAGCTTACTGTCGATAAGCACCTATACATTTCCTTCAGTAAATCACCTATCTGTGGCCGTGCACTCAGTACAGCAGGATGTGTTGCTGTTTCCTTCAACGCTGCACAACTAAAGAGGATTTTGAATACAAGAAATTAATGAATACAATAATGTATGAGGGCATAAATTACATTAATATGGAGCACTCCTCTAAGGTGCATCAGCATGCACTACATTTGTTGTGAAGTGTTTTTCCGATATCAGGATTGTGTTTTAGTAATATGTTGAATGTCAACCTGGTCTCAGTCCCAACTCGTCAAATACTGATGCTTGGTCAGTGGCCCTTGGCGGTGTGAGATGCACCTTGAGTGGCATTTTTTGACCCTCCTGGGTTAAGTGGTTCAGAAGTAAACTGCTTGGATTTCGGCTGTTGGATTTGAGTCGTAACTTGAAAATGGGTTTTCAAAATAAAATAAAAAATCGAAATTGAATTAGATCATGTAATCTACTCTTATAGGCGGCACTGTGGTGTAGTGGTTAGCACTGTCGCACAGCAAGGGGGTTCCTGGTTCCTGGAGTTTGCATGTTTCTCCGGGTACTCCGGCTTCCTCCCACTGTCCAAAGACATGCATGTTGGGGATAGGTTAATTGGTGACTCTAAATTGCCCATAGGTGTGAACGTGAGCGTGTCTCTATATGTCAGCCCTGTGACAGTATGGCGACCTGTCCAGGGTGTACCCTGCCTCTCGCCCAATGTCCGCTGGGATAGTCTCCAGCCCCCCCGCGACCCTCAAGAGGATAAGCGGCTACGAGAGTGGTACTCTTGGTTTTGATGTGGATCGAACCTTAATTATGTGTTGTTCAAAACTTTTTGGTAGGGTTGGGATACCTTTGATAAAAGATATAATAATAATCATAATGATAGTAACTTACAAATGTGTACCTATTGTTTCATTTATTTACTTATTGTACTTGATTTTTTAACAGTTACTTTGACTGCCTTCAAATAATGACCAAAACAGGCATCGCTCAAACAGAACATTTTACTAGCCAACATGCTGCAGTTTTACAAAAAAGAAAGGAATACCCAACAGACTTCTGCATCTTGGCTCGTGCTCTTGTTATTTCTAAAGCTAGTAACAACAATGCTCCACAGGTCACTTCCTTGCACTTCAAAATAAAAGTGTTTACTGTTTCAATATTAAAATATTACTAGCAATAAATTATAATATTTTAGATAGATAGCTTGTTTTTAACTAACTATTTTAAAACAAACAACATGAAATTCATTATTTAATTCATTTTAAACTAAACAGTTTAAATCACAACACACAACATTGACAAAATAGATAAAGTAGACATTGGGCTGCTTATTAAGCCTTTCAGTACGGTAAATTTCATCCAAATCCAGAGTTGCTTTGAAAAAGGCACACAAGTAAGATGGATTAGCTGATAACACGAGATATACAGAAAAAAAAATTAACAAATGAACTCAAGCAACTGCTGTAGTATAAAGAGTGAGAAAGTCTACATATGGAGGGCAAGAGAGGAGGTGGATGGGTCAAACAAAGACTGCTTTGTGTGTCCTGTGAAAGACCAAATGTCAGTCGACTTATTCTAACATAGTGTCCTAATATGTATACCATGCTACAGTAGTGATGCATGTCACATGATGTATGCGAGATGTAGGTCACATGACGTAACATTACATTAGTAAGAAACTCTGTTATTTTAAGGCAAACCATGACATTTTTCCCTAAACCTTACCACATACTTCTGTTTTCTAAACCTACGAATGTTACCTAAAAATGTTTTTCTACCTGCGTTCTAAGAACTTTACATTAAAATGGAAGTTTATTTTGAAAAGACACAATGCATGTAACAAGAGTAAATTGACACACCGTCCCTGAGTGTCCAAAACTGACGCTTCAGGGGTACCTAGAGTGTCATAGTTTAACATGTAGGGGCATTGACCAGGCTGTTGTATTTAAGTTGGGAGTGAGAATGTGTGGTGAATGTCTTGTGCTTCTTTGTATTGTCTTTGTATACTAACATCTTGGGAGCATGTTGGAAATCAGTGTTTTTCTTCTTCAACATGTTATCCTTAGGATTTTTGTTTCCGTAATTGTTAATCTGTAAAAACTTATCTATCTATAAATATTTGACTGTATTTTCAGTGTTGGGGAAGGAAAACTAATTATCAAAATCTTTGAGCAAACGTGGAGTGCAAAATGACAAACAGACATGCCTCTTAAAGGTTAGTAGTTGAGGAGAAACTCCTCCTGAAAAGCCTATTATCACAACACTGCATTATGTGCTGGAATGCTTTCAGGTGTATCAGATGAATATAGTTGCTTTTCATTGGCTTCAGTGTAAACTAATTTGAATGCAAATTCACACTGACAGTAAAGTTAAAGTGCAAACTGATATCTCGAACCCAAATGTTGTTTCGCTTACATCACAGCTATAAGTGAAAGGTTATATGAAATAAAACAATTATGTGTGTAGGCAGACGGCTGCACCCAGTAAACTTAAACACACTGCTCATCTCATGCTTTCTCCAGGTCGTACTCTCTTTTCTGGCTTTGGCATTTCAGTGGAGTTTTATCAGAAGTCAGTTCTGCTTTCAGATTTTTTTCTGTATGAACAACATGGTTGATGAGATGGGACTTAATAAACAAGTTATGAGTCTCAAGTCATTATTCTACCACAGAACTTTGAGGGTTTTTTTTCTTTAGTTTGGCATGAAATGCTAATGTGTCATTTCACTCTAATATTGAGACTACTGAGCTCTGTTGACTATTAAAATAAAGGTTACTGCAGCTGTATTGAAATTCAAATATGTTGTACATTAAAGTAAAACTGTAATGTAATGTGTATATAGCAAGAAAAATTAACCAGAGGATGATGGATGCATAGCTTGCTGAAAGTTCTGATGACTTTGTGCCATTTTATGGAGCCAGGAAATGACTGAGGGCCACATAAGAAATGTGCACTATACTTTGTTTTTTTTTTTAAACTTTTTTGGACATTTTTTATGACATATTAACTCTTTAAAAGAACTATAAAGATCATCACTTTACTTTCTAGTTTTCCACTTCCGAACATATTTGAAATAAATTATATGGAGAGACAGTCCTGGATGGATTAATGAATGGGCCTACCGGGCACAAGCCCAGGGGCCCAAAGTGTCAGGGCCCCCATGGCCTTCATCTGCAAAATGTCACTCAACTTACCGACCAGGAAGAGGCTCAAAATGAAAACAAAAAGACTACAAAAATGGTCAAAACAACAAAAAGAGAGACAAGACAACCAAAAAAGAAGCAAAATGACCTCAAAGAAACACAATAACAAAGAAACGTTGCATTACCACCACACAGACATGCAAAACAACAACAAAAAGCGGTAAAGCCACCACAAATACTGTGTGCAGGGCCTTTTGCATATCTGTGCCAGGAGCCCACTGTTTTATAATCTGCTCATGTCTACAGTAGGGGTGGGTGGATCGATCCTAAAATATCAATACTCTCAATACTACGTTTTCAAGCTTAAGATCGATCTTAGCGTCAATAGGATCATTACCAAAAAAGGGATCATTGTCTCTCTTCTATGCTGCACTTGTATTTCAAGAGTGAAACTGTCTGTGCAAACAACACTCTGTTGTCATGAACACATCTACTGCGTACTTTTTGCTTCTTCGCTGTTTTTTTGTTGTCTGCATTCAATCAGTTCAAGTGAGATCCAGCAGCATCTTCTTCGCGTCATTTCCACCCAGTGTCAGCAGTAGGAGAACGGAAATGCCTTTGCGGTCACTGCTGTGGACTTCCACAGACCCCCAATTGTACTATGAACAGAACTGCAAATGCATATGCATGACAGTAGCTGTTTACAGACATTCAATGCAGATAGCATGTCTGAGCCTGACTAGTTTTTATCCAACACATATTAGCAATGATGGATGAATGAAAGAGGAAAAAACATGAGGAGGAGAACTTGGATCTGCAACTAAAAAGAAGGGAGGAGGGGGAGGGAAAGGTCTCAGCATCCAGACCTCTGACACAGAGACAGAGTTCACTGCCATGTCTTTTCAGTGAGGCTCAGACAATGAATATGCTGGTATATAGTACCCCAGTGAAATAATATTTTAGTTAATTCAGATCCTCAGTATTTTACAGTTTCACACTGTAATATTGGTTATCACTTGCTGTTGTTTAAGCAGATTGATGACTGATTATTCACCTCATAAATCTTGACTTAACACAATCTCCCACCTACAGAAAAGTCATTTTTGATAATAAAAAGTATTGCATTGTATGGCGTTGTATTGCATTGGGTTGTATCGTATCGCATCATACCATATCATATCATATCACATCGTATTGTATCGTACCGCACTGTATCGTATCGTGTCATGTCGTGTCATGTCGTGTCGTATCGTGTCGTATCGTATGGCATCGTATCGTACTGTATCGTATTTATATTGGGGATTCTGGCCCTGTATTACCTGGTATCAGATCAAAACCAAATTTTGTAGTATCACCCAAACGCAAAACTGCGATACACAGTAACACTAGGACCCGTCGTAAATAAAAGCAACAATTTGTTAATTTATTTATGATCATGATTACCTTTGCTTGTGCTTACATATTCAAATATCTGGGATGGATGTGCCCCCGCCCCCCCACATGTATATATTATTATTACTGCCTAGAGGCACAAAGAAGTGCATTTGACAAACTGACAAGACAAACTGTCTTTTCTCATGTAAAACCAGGAGATATAGTGAAAACACTTGAAAAAAAAAACATCCATCTCTGTGTCACTTGTCCAAAGAAGTCATGTAGCGTCCCATCTTTTTCGCCTGATTGTGGTGTGCTAAACAAAAACGGGCTAATTACTGCCATCTGAGGCTGGAGGGCCACAAGGGGCAACAATGAGCTTGTTTCACACTCAAAATAATCAATTACAAGCGACAAAGTGAGTAATCTCCACCTCTGATAAAGAGGAGCACACAGCTGCTTCCATACGCTTCTCTGTGAGAACTATACGGGATACTTTCTGCCATACAGAGACAGTATTTCCATATATAGCTCAGATGATACAGTCCCAGATGGTTCCCAAACAGGGCTAAAGCTGACCATACTGTTCCTTATAAATAACTTTTAAACCCCAAGTCCTAGACACGTGTCATGAAACTCAACTCACCTTTCACAAATTTGTAAATGATAAAGTTTAAAGTGAGCTTACAACTGACTGATCAATATGCAGTGACATAACTTAGCAAAATAAAAGTCCACAGTTAGCCAGTGATGAACATTATAATCACTCAGGCATGTCTGAACATTACTACATTCATCTAGTGTGTAATGATCCCCCTTGCTATCAGCTCAGCCTGCACAGCTGAAATAACTTAAGCCAGGGTTACTGGAGCACAGCCCGTACAAAGTGCCACTCTCTGCCACTTCTCCCACTGAAACTGATTAGAAGGATTTGCTACTAAAAACTTGGCCACTAGACGGAAACTACTTTAACTCCAACGTTTTGTTAGGAAGCACAGAAAGCAACAGACGGAGGCAAACAACATGGACCCTCAGCACTGTTGGGGCTGCACTTAGAGAGATGCAGTGCAAGTAACTAGAAAGCCATTGAGGAATTTCGCATGCAAAAGATTCCTCGGACAGCACCAAATATAAATCCAGGGAGCTGAAGAGCTTTGAGTGTGGGAGGTGAGAGACACAGAGACAGAGAGAGATATTATAGCCGGATGGAAAGATGGATGGATAGACAGACTGGATAAGGAGGAGGAGGAGGGGTGAAGGAACCTATTTCCGGAGGGCTGCAGAGCTTTTTAATTCCAGCTTTTCTGACTTTTCTGTGAGAGCGCCTTCCGCTTCTTGCTCATCACTTAAAGCCATCTTTCAGTGGGGATTTGGACAGCGATGCCTCTTGGCAGGCCCACTAAACCCTGGCTAAACTTCTACTGACGTTGAGCTTGGAATGCGTTTCACTTGACCCTGAACACACAACAATTTTTATCTATGTGACACATTGCACATGCTAAGACACACCAAACATAACCATCTTCATGTTCTGTTTATCCCCTCTGACACACTGAAACACAGTCAAATGCAGTGTAACTCCAAAGGGATTCATTTACTGTATACACAGCAAGCAAGACAACACAGACTTTCTTCAGTGTTAAAGATTTTGCATCTTCAAAGTTTATAATCATGGCATGACATGATAATAGTCTGATATCAAGCTAGGCAGGACATGCAAACCCAACACAAACCATTCAACTCCGACTTGGACTGAGCACAACACGCCTTTCACTTTCACATTTTGTCTTTTCACATCATTATATCTACAGTCTATTAGAGGATCATGCCCTTTATGGTTTCAGCAGCCTAGTTCCCAGAAGAAAATGTTGGCATTGTACATTTCTGCAAACCACAAATATGTCACATTTGCATATTTCATATGTGTCGTATTAACATTACTAAAGTGGCCTTGTATATCAGCTAACTTTGTTATTGGGTTGTAGAGGGGGTGGTGGATGGAGTGTCACCTCGGCAAGTTGCCTGCCAAGTTGCAGACCATTGTTGAAGACCAACAAAACACAAAACTAGTTGTGATTTAGTGAGTCATTACTGTGTTTCCATTGTCTTTTTAGGCATCAAAAGTGGGTGTTTCATACAAACCCATCACTGTTTTTAGCAGTTTTTTAGGCACCAATCTGCCGCACTACATTTTCTGCCAGGATAGTGGCACGTATAGTAGTTGATTCTTAAAGTTGTTGTACTGGCCAGGATTACATCCCCAAAATGGAGAGTCTCAGTCAAGTACATGCCAACATTTTTTTTCTGGTGAAAAGGCCAGTTTTAAGATCAATGCCAAACTGTTAATGCCAATGCAAGATGTAATGTATCGTATCCCCCTGCCAAGATTTGTGTGGGTACCATGTGGGTAGTAAATTGACAGAAAAATGTGCCCAATATTGGATTGTCCACAGGCTCCATAATTGCCAGTTGCCCACATGGGTGGGTTTAAGTGGGTCCCACATAGGTTATGCTTGGGCTACCTGGGTACCAAGTGGGTATGGACCCAAAATGGG
>JAPZEB010000006.1:2544679-2558660 GCA_029783705.1 Chaetodon striatus
AAGCACTTTCCATACATAAATTATTGCTTTCTTATGAACTCATTCAACCTGTGTTTTCGAAGGGTTTCTACACTGCGCCAGCGTTCTCTCTGAGAAAGATAATGGGTGTTTTGACACACCTCTTCCTCTGGCAGAGCCGGAGTTGGTCTCCATTAGCAGAGTAGCAGAGCCCCTGGGAGAGCTGACAGTTGGGGGTTCTGGGTTGTTTGACAGGGTTATCAGTAGGCGGCCTGCAGCGGTTCCTACACACTCAAACAGATACATTGGGTTATTACAATTTCCTCATACAACTCAGGCACCGCCATATACTCGAACGCACACACACACACCTCGGTATCACACATGTGCTTAAGATAAACCCACTTGCTCACTTTCATCCACTCACTCATTTATGTACATAATTTTCTCGAATGGTTGCTTATTTCTTTACTCCTCTCCATTGCTCCTGTCCGCATTCATTAACAAGACTACCTGTTACTGCTGCTATATATGTAATTTGATTTTTTTTAACTACCTCCCTTTCCAGTTATGGTTACATTTCATCATTCCAGCAGAGCCAGTGATGAGACCGCACCTCTGACTCAGCCATGTGTTCTGCAGGGGGGCTGCAGTAGTCTCGCGGGGAGGTTCAGGGCAGGGCGAGGGCAAATTCAATACTTGCTTAAAAACACCTCCCGGCCCCAACAGAGGCCCGAAGCAGATTAGCCCAAAACAATTAAGTGACTAGCAGGCTGACCTCTGGCAGAGCCCTAGTACCCCCACAGTGATATGGATGGTGCCCAGAGGTGCCAGCTTCAGTGCTGTTATAACCCTTATTTAGTGGGAGGACCTATGGTAATGTGCACGAGGAAAAGAGCAATTAAACTATGCTACACTTGCTAAACTTGTAAAACACTTTTTGTGCAAGCTTGCACAAAAGCCAGTGCCATGGTCACAAATACACAGTATGGAACTAAACCTATTAAACTTTAATGTCTAAATGCAGTCAGTTTCCATTAGCTAAGCAATGGAACCATCTTTTAACTTGCAAAGTGACTCTTACATTAAGCAGGCTTCAGATTCCCGACAAGGCCGAGCTGTTACGTCAGTGTTTGACGGCCATCAACCTGCACCATCTACAGGAAAATGATGGCAGCAGTTTAGAACTGCAGGCATGGACCTGTCAATGCTGCCAACTACAGGTAAATAAAGTCATAGCTGCAGCTGTTACATTTCTAACACCTGCACCACCTCTTGGCAATGTATGTTATGTATGAACATGCTGCTGATGTGTGTGATGTATACAAATTCTGAACAAGATACCAATGATCAGCCAAAACTAAAATCACTTTTAGAAAGCATCAAGTAGGAGTATCGGTTATACTCAATGTTGCTCCCTGTGATATGTATAGAATGACAATATTGCGAATATCAAGTTTAAATTGTCACGTCATTTACAAGATGGTTCGTAATGCCATTACCAGACCAGAAACAGAAGATCCTCCAATAACATACAGGTCTGGTGTATTGAGTCACTTTGATGACAAGGAAGTGGTGGATTAAAAAAAAAAAAAAAACACTAATGAGCCGCTTAACAGCTGACCCGCTGACCCAGTAGCACAGTGACACCCACGACCCCTAAGCCAATGCACAAGCTACAGTGCAGCGACAAGCTTACGTACAAGCCAGCACCACACACACCGTCTCAGTCAGCAGCTAACATTAGCACAAAGCACACAACAGCAATGAGCAGTAACTGCCGTCGGGTCGAGTAGCAGATTTGGCTAGAAACACTAAAAGGTACTTTTGTGAATGCTATTTTGATTGCGTTAATATAACTGTGACATTTAACAGCGATGTTTATTCATGAAATTATTAGACTGAGGGAGCTCAGAGAGCTCGTAGGATGTATCGAGCTGACACTGATACTAATAGCACAAAAAAGTCACTGAAACTTCCAGCATTTCTACTGAATGACTCGCAAGTGAATTGCAAACATGTGAAGTTCCTAAAAAACAAACTTTATTTTGAAGTGCAGTAAGTTTCTTGGACAGAGCTTTTATTTTGAACTGCTTTTTCCTGCAGTAGCGTGGGTGACTAACAGACTTGACAGAGACAGCAAACTAGCTCAACGACTTAGCCAAACGTACATATGGTGCTGACAGTATCACTCTGTGTAGATCTTGGATCAATGAAATGAAATGAAATCTGGACCCCGTGGCTGGACCAGGTGAGAACCAGCGGCCTAGAAAATATTGCAGTATTATCTACAGGTCATGTCACCAAGCCCTAGAATCAAATAATGTGATTAGTTTGTTCACAAGGTATAAGTAAAAATAAATTGTTTCAGACAAAAGGTAGTGAATGAATAATATGATAATTATAATAAAAGAGTAGGAGGTAATTTGCAAAGGATTAGATTTTCTAAGTAGCTTGAGCTTCACTGCTCACAGATCACTCTGCAAGTATTTAGGCCTAAGTGACTTAAAAACCAGTAGCGGAGAGGTAAAGTATATTCTATTAACTACAAGGCAACTAGAAAGGGGACTTTGAAACCAGTGTGCTCTCCCTGTTGTCTTTTTCAGCATACCTGCATGTCTGTGTCCTTATTAGATAACAGACTACCTGCAGCCCCGAGGTGATGCACAAGCACTGGCTGCTGCCATGTCCACTCATCTCTCGTTCCATTCAGCCCTCCACCTTTGTTTTATATTCTGTGCGCAACACACTGGGAAATACGAGCAGCACAAAGGTGTCTGTGCGATCAGCGCTGACTTCTGTTTGAGGATCAAACCTTGAGATTATATCCCCAGAGGACGAAAGAAGAGAGGGAGAAAAGAAGGGAAGGCATATTGACGGCAAGAAGTTTCAGCGTGTTCTGTTTTTGGATTATTTCTTAAAAAGACACTGAAACTTGTATAAAGCATATCAGTAAATAAAGGTATGGTAAAGCAGAGTATACTGTGTGTGTGTGTGTGTGTGTGTGTGTGTGTGTTCAGGAGAGCTTTTTGATTATTGCCATTGTTATTCTTTGCCTACCCGCTCTGTGCGAGGTCATCTTTCATCTTTCACATGTCGATTATGATGCAATCAATCTTGACAGTGACAAGCAGGGTACACCTTTGCAGAAAACAGTGTGGCAGTACCCCCCACACAGGCACATAAACACTCACACAGGGCTGTCAGCTCATATTCAGCTATGTGACACTTAAGCCTATCCCGTTCATGACACAGCGCTGATTGATAGGTAGCCTCCTGGCCCTCTGTTTGTTTTGTTGCTGTGTCTGCGTCTCTCGGCAGATTCGCATCTCCCCGTCGCTGCTATCTCTAGCTCCCCTCACCCTCTCATTTGTGTGATGCTAGCTTTGGCACCGGAGAAAAGCCTCTGACGGCGTGGTGCTAACCGATGCCAGGCTAATCGGCAGACACGCTGCCAGCCTTCACAACTTATCATCCCTGCTCTACTCCTCAACACTTGAACTGCAGCTGACTGATCTGCTAGCTAACTGATGCAAGTCAGCAGCCAGAATGTGTGTCTGTGTGTGTGTGGTACATCAGCCTTTTGACACTTTGTCAATTGTGATATAAAAAAACCTGAACTATGATAGAAAGCGCCTGGTATAAGGTAGTGTGCACTGACTGTAGCCCCATTTATTGCCTTTGTAGCTTTAGCAGTGATAAAGGGAGTGCTGGTAATGCTTGTTTCCTGCTCTGATTCATGATCCTCTCATTGTGCTTGGGGGAACATCTGTAAACTTCTGAGAAGATGTTTGTCTCAGTCTTTCAGCTACACTAGACCACAGAACAATACCAGTCAAAGCCTGTGTTTAAGTCTGTGATCTCCTGAAACATTAAGTTTTACCAACAATAAAACCACTTGTCAAAACCACAGCAGGCTGAATGTTTTTATTAATCTCCCTGCAAAGATGACAAGTGAAGTTAAACTGATATGGAATGGTGTGCACCTCCACAATGATAAGCAACAGCGAGGCAACTACATGTTTCCTTTGCCCCTGTTGAGGAACCATGGAGCACATGCTGAGTAGCTGCCCAAACGCTGCTAATTCTGGTGACAAGATCAGATGCTAAAGGCGTCATATTTATCATCAACACCTCTGCCCATCAGGGAAGCATATTTCTTTCTCAAGACCAGCCCCGGCAACAGCTCAGGATGTCAACAGGCCTACTGACCACAAACACTGACTGGCAGTTGCTTGTGGATGTGTGAAGGCACCTCAAGTTTTCTGACATCGTTACACTGATATCACTAAGGCCTGATGTTATCCTACTGTCAGAAGACTCAAAGAAGGTGATCATGTTTGAGCTGACAGTGACCTGGGAAGATTGGATCAAGAAGGCCAAATCCTAGCTGCTGGTGGAGCAGTGTGGAACGTTCGCTGCATACTCGCTGAGATGGGATAACGAGGTTTTCCCGACTGCTTCTTTTTTGCAGAGCATTCACAATGCTGGGCATTACAGAGGCTACTGAAGGAGCCTCCACGTGGCTTTTGACTAAGGCGTGGTGAGATTTATATAAGTGCTAGAGTGTACCTTTGTGCATGCATTGTCACTTGTTTTAAAGTTTATGTAACTACAGATCTTGTGGTGAGGTTATCTAACAATAGGTTCTTACTCAATGATGTCACTAATTATGTGTCTAAGTGCATCCTAAGGTGTATCGCAGGTATATCTAAAGTTCAAAGACCTGTTGATAGATTGAACTGTCTTTTGAATCTATCAACAGCAGAAATTTTCTGGTTTTCATAATAAAAGGTGTCTATTTGGGCAATCTGATGATATGATGATGACTGACCACGCCTGTTTTGCTACTGGTGACCATAAGGGTGTGTGATATATCCAATATACTCAATGTATTGTGGCTTGTTCCATGTTTATGTATAAAATAAATAGACACCAAATACCGGTCACGTTCTTTTTGTTAAGGCACCAGCATGAGACTTGCTTCTGTGTTACGATTCTCTCGCCCTCTCTTGTGGCTCTCTTACTCTTACAGATACATACACACAGGAAGAGAGACAAATATGATATGTCACACACACTCCTCCTTCACCCATCCAGACAATGTTCTGACAAATTGTCTTTCTCATCTGCAGGGCTCCAGACTGCTAACATTACTATTTAGTCACATTTTGCGACCATGGAGCACCAGTGCGACTTGCAAATGTTATTACAGTAATATATGAACTGGAGAGCTGTTTGTTTCCAGCTTACAGTGAATAAATCATCATGTTTAACTGTGCTGTGCTAACAGTTTAATTTCATGAGATTAACAATAGAGTTAGCAGAGAAAGCATATCTGTAGGTCTCCAGACTATTCAGTTACATTTTGCATCCATGGAGCACTACTTTGACTTCGACTGTTTTTACTATATGAACTGGAGAGCTGTTAGTGTGTTTTCCACTCACAGTGACTAAATCCTCACATTAGCTTTGCAACAGAGACAGTTAAACTTTGTGCTAACTGCTAACAACAACTGTTGACCAGAAACTTCAAGTTCAAAGCAAAAACATAAACATTTCAGGCCCAAGACAAGCTGGGTGCTTCAAAATAAAAGCACCAGTGGTTGGTTTGATTTGTTAAATTATAACAGCACTCTAACTTTATTATAGCAGTATTTATTTAACGAAATCATATAGTACTTTATTTAGCTTTACTGCACTGTAGTTCATTACATAATTTTGTATTTCAATAGTCTACAGGACTTTGGAGGAGATTTCAAAATATCGTGATACAAATCATGGATCGTGATGTAGCCTAGAAATATTGCAATATTGTTTTTAAGCCATATCGCCCTGGCTTTGTTGATCATATTTCAATTACAGTATGATCAAACTACAGATATTTACAGAGGAAAATCCAAAGACAGAGCAGTGGAAATGTATAGTGTAAGTAAGACTGTCAGCTGGGTGGTAGTACATATTCTTTGATCAGACATTCTCTATTTAAGTCCTAATTTTGCTCATTTTATACTGTATTGTTGTATTATTGTATTATTTTGTTAATGTTTTACATGTATCAGGATAACTTCTGTGGGGTTTATTTTGTTAAATGAACAAAACCCCTTCAAGAAACAATCCAAGGCACTGAGTATAATAAAAAGCCTCTAAAGTTACATGACAGAGTGTTGGCTCAACATTCCAATGGAGGCTTTTAGCTGAGACATGATGAAATATTAAAGTTATTCCATTTTACTCAGGGTGCCCTGAATTTCTTTCTTGCTTTGTCTTGGCCTTTTGCACCTACATCCGTTGAGTGTTATTTTTTTATGAACACACACTTTTGTTTGAGCAACAAATTTGTTTTAGAAAATAAAGTACATTTCTCAAACTAAGTTATCAGGACAAAAAAGTCTGGCAACAGCACCAACACTTTGGTATCATACTGACACCATCATGGATAAATTTTAAATAATACCCTGCCCTAGTCTTTGAATGTGATGAGGTCACTGTATGTTGGCATACCCATACTTACTGACATATGTACGAGGACAGACAACATTTCTTTAGAATTATAATTCTGGCTATTGTCCTACTTAAAGCTGCAGTAGTAATAAACAGTTAGTATGTACGTATCCACCATATCCGTAGTGATGAAATGACTAGATGATATCTGATTTTAATATGAAGGCCATACACAATCAAGCCAATGTCCGTAGTATCACACCAAGCCTACTGACCACTGCTGGAGTGCAGTAATTATATCTGGAGGGCTTCAAACAACATGATGGCTCCTCAGCACTGGGCTGCAAACATCAAGAACACTCTCAAAGAGCCTAATTTACAATCACAGCGCGGATACTCTCACCAGCAGTGTGTATAGTGAAAAACTTAGCAATCTCCCTCGATCCCCGTCCAGTATGAAAAAGTACAGGCAAGGGGAACATCAGCTTATTGATGCAGAGAAATAGCTGAGACAACTTGAATTCCAATGTCCAAAACCAAATGTCTCTGAAGGACCAGGGATGGAGCTGAGGCATTTATGAACAACTACATGTGTTTTCGGTGTACCCCCCAGGCGAAGGACAACAAAGCAAGAAAGACACAAACAGACACAAACCTTTTCTAATGAGCCTTGTAATCAAAGCAAATAGTAAATCAGCTCATAAAACCCCTGGCTTAATTGCAGCTAATGCACAGTCTTTCATATGACAAGGTCAATTTACAAAAGGTTTTTCATTTTCAGAAGCCTGTACTTACTTTAACCAGCTTAATATGAAACCGGTGCTTTAAATGTATGCCATAAGTTGACCTTTAATTTACAGCAGCCTTCAGCTAAAGACACAGGAGATCATTGACTCATTGAAAAGGGAAAGCACTTTTTCACAGTCCTGAAAATTACCCAAAAATACAGGAGGTAACAGAACACAGCAAAAACGAAGGCTTACAGCTTTGGATTTTCAAGGTTTTATTGTAACTTCATCAGGCTTAACTCAGGTGTTTAGAAATCAGTAAACACGGTACGTTATACACTGCTTACTGTCAATCACCTGACACCAACAGGAAGGAATGAAAGTCTCCAGGAAGTAATCCCTCAAAAACCTGTCGCCTTACAGTCTTTATTGTCACATTCATTTTTTCCTTATTTAGAGTCTTGTTATTACTGTAAGTTTCACACTGGCCTTGGTTACATTACATAACACTTACCTCGTGGTGTTTTAAAGTGATTGTTATTGCTGTTAGTAACCTTAAAAATGTTTTTACAGACAATTCGTTTACAACTACTACCTGATTTTTCACAAAATATTTTTTTCATATTGTAAAATAAGGGCATATTAGGCATATAAATAGGACATCTTTAAAAAAAAAAAAAAGTGTATATCTGTCAACATCATCCTCCATCCTCCACTTAACAGCTTCAGCATTGGGACCTGCCTCACTCTGCCTTGAGGAGCTGCCAGCTAACTTAAAAGACAGATGTTCATGGGTACCTGTGGCTTTCAGAGTTGAGATCTCTGTTTGGTGTGTAAATTCTCAATGCAAATATACTGAATATTGGCACACAGCACTGGCTGCATGGGCAGATAATGAGACAATGGGCCCCTGGGCATTAATATGCAAAGGGGCCTACCACAGCAAGACACACAGACTTTGTGGTGGTTTTTCCTCTCTTTTTGTTGTCATTTTGCTTTTCTTTGTAGCTGCTATGCATCTTTTTGAGGGTTTGTGTCTCTCTGTGGTCATTTTGAGTCTCCTCTTGGTCAGTATGTGCTAATTTAATGTTTGATACTTTGCTTGTGAAGGTCAGGGGGCCCCCTGACATAAAGAGCCCTTGGGCCTGTGCACAGTAATTTATCCATGATTGGCTTTTGACACCTTTAACCCTCAAATATCTTATAGTACCCAGCTGTCAAACACCAAACAGAGAGAGCACATGGTACACATAATTTCAGTCTAAATTTTCTGTCTGTTTTTATTTACAGTGCAAGTGTATGGAACTTGTTACATTTATTTTACTTCATTTTTTCTGCATGTAACCATTGTTTTTTCTCCAAATTACTAATGTAATGCTTCTGGTGAAATGTTGGAGAGTGATGCCGAGACTAACAGATGAATCAAGATGTCGGTGATGTCATCAAAACGCAAATTAGAGAGAGTTCTGTCGTAACAATAATACTTAAGAGATTTAAATTAGTCCATAATGTAACGGTTATGAAGCACTTGGAGTGATACATGATGATTCAGGAAAAGGTGGCATGCGTTGCACTGCTTAAGCTGTGCACATATTTGCCTCAGAAACCATGTACTGTGTAACATCTTCTTAGGTGTGAGTGCATGCTGGGGAGGTTCATGGTGAAAGATTTACAGCCCAGGGTTCATCAAACAGTGGCTTTGCTGTCCATCTCACCGGCAGCTCGATGTCACGACTGCACGCTACACGGGCAGATTCATGACTTTTTGTGGCAGGAGGAAAGGGAGCGTGGCTTGGTTTCAAGTTGTTTAAATGAAGTCCTGCTTTGTAATGCCAGATATTGAGCCACTGGCAGTCTATAAATCCCAAGTGGCCATGGGAATCTTGTGGCTCAACCGCTTAGTGCAAATTACTGTGTACACATCCCTGCATGGCTTCTAATCCCGCCTATAGCTGTGTTTTTCTGTATCTCCTAATTGCAAAGAGAAGTGTCAGAAAAAGCCACATAAAAAAGCCTGACAGCCCATTAAGAAACACTGGAAATGCCCACTGTGTCCCACGCAAAAATTTATCCACAGCTCTGAGGGAGACTGGGATCGCTAGCCTGAGTCTTTTTGTTTCTCTCGACTATTATTAAGTAGCAGTTAAACCATGCTGGTTCACTAACCTCAGCTGAGTGTTTTTTTCTGATCCCTGGTGGTGTCTGAGCTGAGGTTCATGATACAGGGCCAAGCTTGAAGTTAGGTATCAACTGACAACATATTTCATTTGCTTTCAAACATCACTGAGTTTTCATCATGTTTTTGGAGAGAATCTTAAGAGAAATTCTTGTTCATTCCATTTCTTTTGTTTTTGTTTTAACCATTATTTATGTAAATTCACCAAAGTTATGGCTGTAACTTGGAGACGATATCAGATGATCAAAAACAAGAAACGAGTTAACCCAGATTATCTAAGCCAATTTATTAAGAGGTCAAACTAAAGCCCTGTTTATACCTGGTATTAACATGCAGCTTGGGTGATCTGATCATGAGAGGACAGCGTGAAATGAGAGTGTAGACAAGCACCAAGATGCATTGTGATCAGATCACTCAGAGCACTTGCTGAGGTGGTCTGAGATGCAGGCAATAACGAAATCTGAAGTGGTCAGCTGGAGACTCATGATGGAGGGTGCACTGTAAAAGTGATTCATGGGGTTAGTGGATAATGCTGGTCAAAAGTTGGTCCAAATCAAAACCATTTTTTATATTTTTGAGTAGAATGGAATTACAATAAATAAGTGAGAACATCTTCAAAAAATCTGGCCACTGAATATCACCTCATCTTTTGGATAAATATGAAATTGGTTCAACTTAATTAAGTTTTTTGAGGTCAAAACAAATCATGTTGGTTGTTCTAAATTAATTGACTCTGTCACAAGACTCATAGGACTGACTCAATAATGCCACTGTTGAAACTACTTAAAAAATGCAAGCAAACTGTTACTTTGATTTTTTTTTGTCGTTGTTGTTGAACCAGTGGATTATTATTACAGTGTGGAGCAGAGATGGAGCAGCAGCACATCATGTGCACTGAAAGTGAAACTTAGCCATTTATTTTCCTGGGTCTAAAAGTTTGCATTTACTCGCAGCAGCTGCTCCTCTTATCTGTTGATCTGATCTGTTCTGATCAGCTCCAAATGGACTGATAAATCAAATGTTCACCCCATCAATCCCAAACTCATGGAGAGCTCTGCCTGTGTTGCGTTCATTGACCCACAAAAACCTCTGAATTTAAAGACAGGACACAGAATGATACTAAGGGAGAAACAGGCTTTTAAAAGAAAAAAAAGAGTTTGCTGTTGCATTACGTTCACTACCTGACTAATGTTAGGGTCAAAATAATGTTGTCATACACACAAAACTCACACATGGCACATCATTAAAAATAGCACCTTCTTTATAAAGCGCTGAGATGAAGTCCTCTCCAGCACCCTGCCAAAACCGCTATGTCGACACACACCCTATGTAAAAACTGATTTTCACTTCACCCTTCAAAATAAAATTTTAAATAAGAAAAAAAAAATCAAAATATTTCCAGTGTCTTCATTTTTTATCTTTGATCAAATTCTAAGGGCAAATGACATTGTGTGCAAAGATGCCTCTGTCACTGCTGTAGGAAAGGGAGTGTTTCATCTTACCATGGAACAGTGAAATTCATACGTATGTTCTGATCAAAAGCTTAACATTTCAACTGTATATGAGTGATGAAAGATTTCAAGTAATTCATCCTCTTCACCTCATCATATAATTATTTCACATGTCTTATAGTATAGGTGGGAGACATTTGTGCATTTCCTTTTAAGTGAAATATCTGGTACAGCTACTCTCCTCCTCCTTTTACTTCCTGGGGTTTAAAATACGTCTTAGGATATTTCTACGGTAATAATCCCATTAGAATGAGGTGAGCGCTTAATTACTGCTTATTTTTAGAGGCCTCCTGGGATATCCCACTGTGGTGGCAGGGCTATTTGAGACAGTGCAATCCTGTTGCTGATAACTCTGTTGAAACTCTCCTCTTTAATCTCCTCATTAAGCATTAAAACTAACTACTCTCACTCCAGCCGGTGAGTTTGAAATTCAGCATCGACACAGACTGGAATATTAAACACAGGAGCAAGTTCTGGTTTGAAATGATTAATAACAGCTGCTATGCTGATGTGATTTAGTTCATACTTTGGATAATTTCTGACAAATCACAGCTTGGAAACATTTAAGGTGAACTGAGTTTCACTGCCTCTCTAGTCAAGGCTCGGTGATTCTTTTCTCTGGTTGACAGCAGGAAGGGTGTGAGGGGGGGAGGCGGGGAGGGAGAACAAAACAAACCAGAGGCTCACAAGGGTTTCATTTTGTTGCAAAGCGTGCAGCAGACAAACATACTGATGGCTTGAACCGTGATTAAGCTCACTCATCACTAAAAACGACTGTATGCACTGAGTCAGAAAATAATATTATGGACGGTGGATGCAGGTCGGGGGCAGAGGGTGGGGTTAGTCACAGCACAGGGGTTTTTGAGCTAGAGGTCAATTAGGTATGCTAAATAGTCTGGGCATCAGCTTTCCCTGCTGCTGATCTGTATTCCGCACCTGACTCCGCCACTGATCTCGAAGTCTCCCTGCATTCCCCGCTCTGAGGATAACATGGAGTGAGTGGGGGTGGGGGAAGGAAAGTGTTCTTTTATCCTCTGTGGCTTAATGGGGAAAAAGAGACAATATTCCCCTCCCATGTTAGCTCTTCTCAATGAAGCGCACTTTGAGTCAGTGTTGGAGGTGCAAGGGAAATAAATGGCTGGCAGTTGGAATGGGATGGAGAAAGGTCAACAGCGTGTCACACAGTCAATCTATCAGGAAAAGCTGAACTACTTGTTCAATCTCACATTGCAACAACCGCTGAATTTGTACAGAGACAGAAAGAATGTGACTATAAACATTGGCCATGATTCCCCATTACTCTGCTGAGGCACTTTGATAGGGCACTGTCCTCCACAGGAGAGGAAACGATGTCGACAAGAGCCTGTAAATGCTTTTCCTGTTGTTATTCACTCAGACAAAAGAAAACGCAAATGCTGAATCCCCTGTGCCTGCAAACAGGAAATGGACATTGCTTCTCACATTACAACAACTAGAGAAACAATTCAAATTTGTATGTATGATCTGTAATCATACATCAAAATCAGTGTCTTCCATTTATTTCCCCAGGCCATGGTGACTGGAGGAGGTGAAATTAGCTATTACCTTGTTTTCCATATTCTATTTTTTTTCATAATCCAGTGGTGCAATATGCTCAGGTTTGGGGACTCGTCTTCAATTTGGAGCAATTTAGCCAAGTGATGGGTGTAATTTGTTTCCCCCGTCAAGTTGCCATTTGCATTTAAATTCATCATTACCAAGCATGTTTTGCGGAGATTTCCCCAGATCGTAGGTGTCAAGACTCTCCAGTGACTTGATGCAAACGCCCCATCATGAGTACTGCAGAACAATTCTCATTCTTTTGCCAAAGAGCAACAGACACCTTTTCCTGAGGGTGGGTGGGAGAGTGACATTAGTGTAACATGACTGCAACAAGACCTGCAACATATTCTGAATCACCTGGCACAGTTGGGGTTCCACCACATAGGCTCTGACATCCTCTCTTATGTAAGAACTTACTAATAACTACAGCACTGTATGTGACTTGTGAAACAAGTGGAATGGTGCAATCCCACAGCTTGGTGAAGCACAACGTGAGAAGAGCTTCCCTGTTAGAAACAGAGCCCTTACATTTTAGCACCTGCAGGTTGGGCTGGGCGATATGACGAAAATCAAACATCACAATATTTTTGACCAAATACCTCCGCATCAATATTGTGACAATATTGTAGTGTTGACTATTGGTGCCTTCAAAATGTAATACACAATTACATTTTTGATTACTAATCATCAGAATAAAGGCAAAAGTAATAGCTACAACAGTCTGGTAGGTTCATAAAATTAGTTAACTGCACTTGATGCAGCTAGAGCTGGGTAATATAGCCTTTAAATAATATTGCATATTTTTGGGCTATATCACAATACACAACTTGTCTCTATACTTATTTCCGCTTAACTATTGTACACTACTAAAATACCAAATTACAAAATTAAGTACAGTTGCAATAAAGTTAAATAGGGTACCTACTATTATAATATATATATATATATACAGCACTGCTATCCGTAACAATTTATTAACTGTTAGTTGTTCTTAGAGCAGGTCCCACTGGTGCTCCATGGTCACAAAATGTGTCTAAATAGTCGCAATCTGGAACAAAAATGCCAAATGCCAGGTCTCATGTCCGTGGTAAAAAAAAAAAAAAAAGACGGGACAGTTTATACTCAGTGTTTGTGACACTGTCATTCTATACATTCCCTGTGGAACAAGCAGCAGTACATTGAGTGTAATCAATATATCACCTGCCCGTAAATGCAGCTTTCAAATTTAGGAAGAGACAAGACTACAATATCCAAAATCCAAGAAGATATCAAGTCTCGTATCACAATATCAATATACTGTCAATATATTTCCCAGCCCTAACCTGCAAAATTACTTGTATTGACCAGCACCTCTCTCAAGAGTGGCATTATGTTAGAATGACATAAAACCAGAAATGTGAGATTAAATCTGGAGCACATGACTGTGAATTCATCAATTCAGAATTTCACAGGCAAAGGGACCTAAAAGCACTTCTGCTGGGGAAGTGCTAGGATGTTGCCTTTATCCTTTCACAGAGCATAAAAATGTGCATTTCACACGTATGAGTGTAAGGTTGTTGAAAGAAGGTAGTATGTAAATATAT
>JAPZEB010000006.1:2558760-2576292 GCA_029783705.1 Chaetodon striatus
GGTAGTATGTAAATATATATTTACAAATATACTGACAAATTCCACTGTGTGAGAGAAAAAAACATTTTATAGTGGTAATTTTCCCTTACAGAGTGGACCACTATACTGTGGAACATAATGCTGGTCCTGGATACTGAGTTAGGAGCACATGCAGTACGGTGGTGCAGAGGTGCGTGCTAGTGCCATAACCCTTGGGTCGATGGATCGAATCATGTTCCGTAATTCTTATCCAGCCTCCTCATGAGGTCATTAAAATTTAAGGTAATGTTGCTTAGTTTTCTCTTATTGTTATCACGAAACTGGAAAACTCATTTCAACAATTTCTCTTTTACTATAGTACCGCTGCGTATTTCTTTTCCATTTCCCCTGGAGTCTAATTGTGTGGGGTGTTCCTACAGGGAACAGCAGCCTCTGTGCTGCAAAGCCACTCCTGCAAACACTAACTTTTGAAAAGCACAGAGAGGTTCTTAGGCAGAATAAGCTTCACCTCAACAAACCCTGGATAAGGAAATGCAGCTCGCTTATGAAAAAAACACATCCAAATTTCACATCCTGTAAGCCGGCTGTTGCCTAAGTCTTTGCCACTCATTTAATGCTCATAATCTCAGCTCAGCCATATGCATTTATCTCCATTATGAGTTTGGAAAGATTTTAATCAATGCCACGGCACAAATCTGTGGGAGGGGAGGAAAATAAGCCTAGAGTTGAGAATGTGGTGCATAGACCTCCTGAGAACTCCTGCATATAAAGAGAGAGCAGAGATTAGAGTTTTATACAATTTCTTTGGGAGCTGTTGGTAAACTTTGCCACAGGTGAGTCCAACCCGAGCACAGTTTTTCTGCCATATTTTACTGTAACTTTCTCCTGCAAAAGTGCCAAGCCTGTGCATACATTGTATGGCCCTCAAAGGGTTTAGCATAGAGCTCCTTCACATATATCCAAATCTTTGTTCATTTAAGAAACTCCCCAAGCTTCGTATTTGCATTTGGAAAGACAAGCATTGTTCTTGTTTTGGTATTGGAGTACATTTTCTGGTCTAAAACTCAGCTGCTCTCAGCTCCCTTGATGGACTATAAGCTTGAATCCAGTGCACAAAGTGTAACTTTATGCAAGGTAGATGTGTAAATGTCAGAGGAGGGAATAACTCCGTCCTCGAAACTGAAGCCACAACATCATACGGAGAAAGTCTTACCCACAAACTTTAAGATAGTAAGAGGTGTGAGGAAAAACAGACATCTGAGTCTTTATATATGACCATAAAAGTGTGCTGAAAGAATATAGTGACACTGACATTTGAAAGATATAAGAGGGTTTTTTTGGAGGAGATTACTGTGTATCATTTACCTGGATCACCAGCCAACTTTTAGTCACTAGTCTGAGTCAAGTTCTACATTTCCCATGATGCAGTTTGACAAAAGCAGTTGTTACCACAGTATAAACCACAAAAGATCACTGCACACTTCTACCATGTTCATAATACAGTTATTCTAAGAGTCCAAAGTCATTATTACTTTGACAAACACAATAAAATTACATCAAAACCATTCAACATTCCGTATACAAAGAGGAAGCAAAACTATTAACCAATAAGAAAGACTTTTCAGTGATTTCAGTGTCAATTTATGGAAAGGATTCAAAATCCTGTCCTCTCTATAGACTGGAAAAGTATGGACACAGCCACTGTGACGTCATCCATTGGTTTGTTGACTCCTGAAGTTCTGAAGCATTGAGTTTGGCACTTTGGCTGACACCATCTTGGATTGTTGGAGCCAGATGTGACCATATTGTACGAGTGTGGAGCTAAACCTATTGCCAGCTGCTAGCTTGGTTAGCATGGTGAAGTTTACAGCCAAAGTCTACAATGGTAAAAGTATAGGTCCATTAAGAAAAAGGTTGGGAACCACTGTTTTACAACAACCAGGCCGAACAAGACTTTTTGATGACCAAAACATTACAATTAACTCTCATGAACTGAACACACAAAAGCAGCTGCTACAGCTACACCTGTACTCTGTGAATCTGAGGTTATGCCATGGTTATGCCACATAACAACTGTTGTTGCCATGGTAGCCTTGTCCCCAAAGTAGCTACACCCTTAACATGTATAACTTTAACATTGAAAACACACCATGGGCTGATGCAGCTCATTAACAGACAACTACACACAGTTATTTCTACTTTTACTGAAAGATCTGTACCTCTTCCGCCTCTGTGTTAGCTTAAAATAATGTGTGGACAGCCCCTAATTAAACTTGATTTTTCACCTGAAGAGCAGACATACAGAGCGATGACTCACTAGGCGATATCTTTCTGGACATGGTATTTAAAATGTGGAGACTGTAGATAGTTTTGCTTAGGATATTTCTCGACCTCAACTAGTCTCTCCTCACCCGTTCGTTGTCATTCATGAGACACAGCAACAAAGTTCTCTTTATACATCCATGGTGAAGAGAGGAGTGAAGCTGCCTCTGCTGGGAACAGAGCCCTTACATTTTAGCACCTGCAAGTAGGGCTGGGCAATATGAAGAAAATCACATATCACAATATGTTTGACCAAATACCTCGATATTAATATTGTAACAATATTGTATGGTTGACTGTTGGTGCCTTCAAAATATATTACACAATTAAATTTTTGATCAATAATCATCAGAATAAACGCAAATAATAGGACAACTATAACAGTCTGGTAAGCTCAGAAAATTAAATCCCTTTACGTGATATGACCCATAAACAATATTGCAATATTTTTGGGCTATATCACAATACACTATATATATCTCAATACCTTTGAAATCTCCTCTTAACTACTGTATATTACTAAAATTCTAAACTACTAGATAAAGTATAGTTACAATAAAGTTAAATATTGTAGCCTCCTGATGTAATAAATGTAAAGTAAGTTGCGATGACAGAGTTGAAAAAAGAAATGATATAATAAAGTTTAAGTACTGTTATCAGAACAAACAAAGACACAAGATGCAGCAAAAGCTAGAGTTCTCTTTATACATCCGTGGTGAAGAGAGGAGTCAAGCTGCCATAGGAGCAGAGAAAAAGAGCTTCTAAGGAAGCTGGTATGTACAAGCACAGAGCAAGTGGGGGAAAAACGCATATTATTGCAGGAGCAGCGAGACTGGAAATAGGACAGTGGCTTGAAGTGAATAGGGAAATTATCTATGGTTTTTTGTAACTGACTAGGTTGTAAACATTTATTTCTGCTGTAAAGTCAGGTGTTTACCCATGTTGGTCTATGGGATCTGACTTGCTCTGGGAGCCGGTCTAAAGTGGTCATTCAAGGATTTATTCAGCCGTGGAGGTTGCTGCTCGGTCCTCTTACAACAAATCCTTTCAAACGTCTTTATGGATAGATATCCAGTGAACAATAAAACCCTAACCTTCATAAAATGAGGTGTAGTCCTTATTATTGTGTTGAACCTTCCAATTCACATCTTGGAGTGGGCACCACGAACATCTCACACATCGCGAGGTCAAACATGGTAAGTGGTCGATGGAACACCACTAAAGATCCTGTGCTTACGAGATGTGCATGGAAATATATATCTTCATATAAAAACTCAAATAACATGGAAAATAAAATGAGCATGTGAAATTAAAGTGGGGGGACTAAATTTTCACTTAATTTTTCTGTCTCAAGGTGAGTTTACTGTTTGCAGTAATTACTTTTTCCCAGGTGTGTGGAACTTCTATTTGTATAAGTGCTTTGGAATACCAATGTGAGAACAGATTTTTTTTATTGACAGCTATTTTTAGGAGGCTCAAAAGTCTGAATCCTGCAACCATTTATGCACCAGAGAGTAGGAATTAAAAATGTAAAAGTATTAAAATGTTTGTTTAAGGGGTTTGATGCGTCTCTCATCTTAAAATCCCATAAGTCTTCCATCTGTTGAAGTAATTAAATGGAAAGACTAATCCATCCTTTTGAGTTTAGATTTCGTGATAACAGAGGCTTGAATTGATTCTCCACTGATAGTGGTGAATAAATGGTAGCGTGTCCTTGATGTATTGGTAATAAAACATGAATGGGTGTCATGGGTTATTGTCAAATATGCTACATAACACAAAATCAATGAAGAGCGGGAAAATGGGATCCATTCTTTCAGAGGAAAACTCTGCTTTCACAGTCTCACTGATTCTTCTATCCTCTATGCATCATATTGATTTATGCCTCACTCTGGCAATGACACTTAATGATCATCCTTCTACCATATGGCCACTGGTATAAGACAGCAGCACAGATAAAATAATGATGGAGGTTTGGCATGTCTTTATTTTCTAGTATTGTCTTATAACATGAAACATCCATCTGAATCCCAATCAAAATTGCTGTTTCAATAACCTCCCCTCTGTGTGAAACATATCTCACTTGAATATTTCCAAAGTTATTATCCTTATGTCTTTGGGACAATTCAATTATCATTTGTGGACTTTGTCTACACTCAGACAGACAGCTAAATGAGAGAATTAAGACTTTGATCTGTGATGTCATCAATTAAAAGCCTGAAGTTGACTCTCTGATAATGAAAGGAGATTATGAAGACTGAGAAATTGTTTATTTGAGATTTTACATCTAAATGAGCTCTAATTTCATAGAGGGGATTATTTCTCAACCAGAAATTGTCTTAAGCAAAATCTTCCTTGATACCATCATGAGGACATTTTTTTTTTTTCTGTTTCTCATTTATCCTCCTTAAGTACCACATGCACTGGTAATACTGGCAATTTCTTGGTCCATAGCATTTATTTCTGAATGTACATTGATGGCAAAAATTTGCATAGTGATAGGGTACTGACACTTTGGATTAATAAAAACTGATTCCTTCGCCTTTTTTGAGTGGCACCCCCAGAAAGTTTTTATAGGGGTGGCCAGATGGGGCCACTGAAAATCTTGGAGTGATGCACCAAAACCAAAATCCACAACAGAATTTTAGGAATTTTACCATGCTGTTGTAGCTTATAAGCTGGTCATGAACTACACATGAGAGCGAGGCATCCTGATATATTTGATATATTTTGGTTTCATATTTGATAGTTAAAGTTACAGTTGGCTCTATTTCTGGTTTTGCCATTACGGTCCAGTGTATGACCTTAAACCAGTTTGATCATAACACGTTCTGGCAAATTAAAAAGCAGCCTACATTATCAACCTGTGCTGATGGCATCACATCAAACCAATTCATATTGTAATTAGCAATATGGCAAAGTGATTAATGTAATATTATGTTTATATACAGACTAATGGAGCCACTAGTGTCTGAAAGGCCATGAGCAACTTACTGCAGAGCAGAGGATAGCAACATGAAGGAGATCAAATTTCAGTAGAGGTGAGAGGGGGGGCGAGCAGCTAAGCTGTGTTTGTTTACTAGAACATGTATGTGTTTTTGGGGTGAAGAGAGGAGACATGGCAGAGTTAGTCTCTCAAGAAAACTAAAACTGGGCCAATATGACAACAATGTGGATGTGAAGCTGACGAGAGAGGTGTTTTAGCCAGCTGCAGGTGCCATTTTGAGCTGAACGTCAGACGCCTTATTTCTTTAATTTCTTTAATTAGAAAGTACTGCAAAGGATGAGGAATGGCTTATTTAAGTTACAGAAACCTAAATAAAAATGGAAGCTGGCTGGGAGCTAAAATTTTCTGGGAAGGTAAATGACAAACGCTAATAACAAGCTAAGCTACTTGCTGTTGGCTTCAATGTATGTAATTTCCATTAAATATCACAATATAAAACATGTTTTCTGTTTGAGAAATAAAAACGTAAAAAGATAGCAAGTGGGCTACTCACTCATCTTTTAAGTAGTTACATCTCCAACCTGATCTCAAGCGCACAGCTTATATTGACGTGGTTTGCTTACATGACGTAACGTAGCCACAACAGCCAGATGCTAGTTTTCTGTTCCACCCAATAGCAGCTGCTGAGTCAAGTGGGACACCTGGTAAAATTTGGTAATTTGGTGTTTGGCCTAATATTAAATCAGAAAATGTTCACATCTGCCCAACCCTAGTTAACATTATTAAAAATCTGATGTGCATGGACAAATACCTATACATTCAACATTTTAAGTTTCACAGCAATCCTGTTTTAATGTGTTATGTATATGTACATGTTAGGTGATTCATTGTTCTTCAAATAGGCTGAATATCTGTGAATATCTGTTCCTGAAAGAAACAAATATACACCTTTAATCTGAAGGATGACATTGATTGTACGGAGCAAAACATTTACTGGCCTTCTTGAGTTTAGAGAACATTTACGGGTACCCATAAAGCCTATTGTCACTCAAATATCTTGAGGTGAGAGTTCACAGTACCTAATTGAAAATGGCCAAGCAGTTGTTCCCTCGCCAAAATGCAGCCTACCTCTGGAGCATAACTGATCTCTTTTTAGCTAGGAAAAAAATGAGCATGCCATAGCCCCTTAAAGGCAATATGTTGGCCTCCAATTATTTTCCCAGGGGGAGGCAGCAGCGATAGTATCAAGGAGGTGCTCCTCCACCCCCCTTGAGGGCGCCACGGTTCTGTCCTAGAGTAAAGGCCATAGCCAATGCTTGGCCGACACCACTTCAGATCCTACAGGAATTATTTCGATGATGCAGAGCACTCACATACGTGTCTTTCAATCACGTCTCTACAATCACTTCATAAGTTAAAGCACCACTCCGTATACAGTCATAGCAGTTTGGTGTGGATACACACGTGGAGGTAAAATCTGCAATTTACAGTCCACCAAACCTTGATATATGTGGTTGTCCCAGATCATAGAGATGAGATGATCCCTGGTAAAGCACCGTTCCGCTCTCCAATCCAGTAACAGAGACTGGACTGCATGACACAACAGTATCTGCGTATATGAACGCATACAGACACTGCAGTGTGGCATGTGCTTTCACGACCACATGAACTGTCTGTGAGTGCATAAGGTTTCTGACATATCCTCCTCCATTTATCTTGTTTTTAGTTCTCTCAGACTCCTTTTTTGTTCTCCTTCTCGCATTTTTTTTCCCTCAACCCTCCCTTGACAAGTTGGAAATTCATCAAAACTCCTGACTCCTGTCAAGCCACATCCATCACGGATCCCCCATTGGTCTGGCTTAGTGCCTCTGCAAAGCTGCAAGGTAAGAATGTTTGATGTTGAGGCGGTGAGGTGGGTCAGAGGGTCACGAGATTTAACAAGAAGTATCTGAGAGCTGAGAGGTAGAGAAGGCAGAGGCAAAGAAAGACCACTGGCGATTTTTTTTCCCTCTATTTGTGCCTGTGTGTGGTCATTCAGCGTGCAATTTCAAGAGTCATTGAGCGTATGTTATCACTGCACTGAGGACTGTGTTAAAAGCAGGTCAGTTGATGCGTGACACAGTCAGTCTATAAATGATATCTGAGGATTTTCCAAACTGTGGGTGTGGTGTGTCTTTGGATAAAGGGATTCTGTTGCAAAAAATAACTTACATGACAGAAACACATTGTTTAGAAATCCAGTGTCGCTAATTCCTCTCATTCATCTGACTAAATCAGATTGTTTTAAATCGATTCAACGTTTTTAGACTAAACAGTTCAATTTGCTCCTATATGTGATCTTGCTAAATGAATTAAAAAATGCACTTTCACAATATGAGAGCAGCAGAAGGATGGGAATAATAATCAATGACTACAGCTGCTCAAAGGTCCTCTTATTTTTGTGAATTCCATCACATAGGTCATTGGATCTGGCTTAGTCATGAAATAAACAAGTAGAACAAATAATGTTATTAACAGAGAGCATTGATTTTTATTTTAGTCTTATCTAATTAGTGCTGCTGTGTTGCTGAAGCGTGCACCTAGATGCTAGTTTACATCTAAGTGTTTGTGTCTGTCTGTAGCAGAAGATGCAGTCATTGCAGAAATAATGCTTTGCGATTACACCAAAGCCCTATTTTCTGCAGTGCATTGATCTATACTTACCGCTGATGCTGAATCACTGAGCCCTTGTGGCAGGGTCGGAAGCACAATATTTGTATCTGCAATTTCCTCTAATCATTGGTTTTTGAGAGCAAAGCTACAGATCTGCCACTCACGCTGCCACCCCCATCCTAAGAGCCTCCCGTCTCTTCTCCTGAGACTTGGCAATCCACTGAAACATCCCCTGGGTGTTGCAAATGAACCCTGCTGTTACCCCAAATGCAAAAAAAAAAAAAAAAAGCCTGCGGCTATAGAAGTGAATCACTCTTTGAATTCAGCAACACATCTCTTTTTCTTTGTGCTGTGGTTTACCCTCCTCTATTTTTGGGTCCTAATTAGGCTCAAGAGGTACCAAGAGGTACAGGAGTTATTATATATAGGAACATCTTTTTTACATGATAACCAGGAAGGGAGAGGAGGAGTGGGGGAAAAAAAAAATCATACATCAAAATTCTATTTGAGAATATTTTGACGTTTCGGAATTCCCGAGAAATCAACAGCCGTTACTTTAGTAAGGGGTTCCAAAAAAAAACTGCAAGTGACTTTCAACATAAAACGCAAAATGTACAACTTTTAAGTCATCTGTCACAAACTTTAGTTGAAAAATTTAAAAGAAAATCTGAGAAAGTTCAATTCTGACAGCCCAAATTCAAGGCGAGACAAGTCAGAAATCACAAGCTTAGAGATGCAGCCCAGGATTTATGCTTATTTAAATTATGGCAAGGAACTCTCATGTGTTATCAGACAGCTATATATACCAACACAGAGTCTATATTATCTAATGGCTATAGATTCACACAGGCGATGACACTTAGTTGCTTTGAAATCCGACTAAGTCTGCAGCTTGATGTTTCTACAGCACTTCAAACCTCCCTCTATCTCCCTATACAGTTTATGATGCGACACCCTTTTATCCCATATGCCACTTACTTAATACACATTCCTTATTATGCTTTCTGGCTGCTCTTCAATGATTCTCTTTGCTCAAAATTAAATATATATTTTCAAAAATATGGCTTTATGTAGCCTGTGTAGCATGCCAACATGCAGTGCTGTACCCCTGCCATTGCAACTAAGCAAAAAGAGTTCCAGAGAAGTGCTGATTGACTCCCGGCAGAAATTCAGACTCAATAAGATCCTGAACACTTCACTTCAAAAGCCCGTTTCCTTAAGATAGCCCTAACATGTGAATGTACCACCACACAGTCAGGTGTGATAAAAACACTCCATTCCTACTGCTAATTTATCTGAATAATTTGCTTTGGGCACCTGCTATGAGTAATGTATGTTAGGAGAATTATCAGCGGTGCATGCAAACCCTGTGAGTAGGTGTATTACATAGAGAAAGGCTGAGAAGTGAAAGATACAGCAGAATAATCAGCATCACAGCTGAGTGGTTGCATAATTTTGACAATCTCCAAGAGAATCCTCCAGTTGAAACTATGCAGACATCTATAATTTATTTTGAGCTAATTGTAAAATCCAATCAAAAAATGATAATTTTGTACAAACTGTTCTAACCTGCTTAACATGGGGTCATAAAAATGAAATCTGTAGGATTAATTGTATGTACTCAAACCTGGTATCAGTTCATTCCTCTCTAACCAACATCACCAATTATGAGTTGAATTTGAATCTCGAAATACTAGTGTAATCTATGCACTCAATGCACTGTATATGACTGCACAACTTTCATAGAAGAGTATAACATTTCACAATTAAGATTCACATTTGTGAACTCATGAATAAAAGTTTGTGGCTGGAGCCAAGCTCTGATAGTGGCAGCACTGTGTTGTTAAAATATTATGGTACCAGTACCAATTTTTTTTTAAATTTGATATGTTTTATTAATCCCACAAGGAGAAATTCAGAATTTTCACTCCGTTGTTGTCATATATACATATACACACAGGCCTGAAATACCCATACACATGCATACCTGTGCATACCTGACATACAGAGTGAATACAAGTACCCTTGAAGTGATCCTGATACCAACAGAGTCCTTCTTTTGGTACCTTTTTTTCCTACTTTTTTCAATACCCATCATGTGAATGGAAGCAATCGGTTGCGTGAATTGCCACCAGATGCCACAAACCTGTAGTATAATCATACTTTCAAACATTTCAACATTTCGTCGCATCTCAGCATGCCACGGATTCCATCCACCGCGCTTGACTTCGCCACACCACAGACTGAATGGATTGAAGCCGCTGCGGCAGTGGGCCAATTACATGTCACACCTAGTCGAGGAATGCTTGCGGTGATTGGCTGCAAGCAAAACCAAACAAATAGACATTTTTTCTCAAAATCTGGGTTAAAGAAAGGATCAAATGTGGGTGTCATCTGATTGATAGTTTTAATTCTACTTGGTACTGGGTTATTTTGGTCAATACCTCAAGGGTATTGAGTACCAATACCCAGCCCTATTTATTACATCCCAATATACAAAGTTGCAGAACGGAACAAATAACATACTAGGTTCATCCTGCAGGGGAAATGAAAGTGCTCAGTAGCTTTAATGGAAATCTGCCTGATAGATTCTGATATGATGTGTGCAAAGGTAATATTTTGATGTGAATGTGGAAGAATACTACCTCTGTTGCACTGGGTTCTACATCAGTGATGCTGAGGTTAGGCCGATCTGACCAAACTGGCATTGAGTTCAGGGAAGTGACACAGGCAGGCAGAGGTTCGTGCATGAACTCCATCATAGGCAGCACCAGGGCACTGGGTATGGGGAAGCATCAGGGCCACTGATGGCCAGTCTGACTCTGGCTTAACACAACAGCACTCAACAACAGACTGGCACTCACAAATAAGAAAATCTTCACCTTTCTAAATTCTGAACTAATGAACCTCATTCAGCTGTGATGTTTGACTAAAATTACAATCAAATTTCCTATTATAATTCTTCACACACATTAACATTCATTTATCCTGAGGTCACTTTCCCTACACCAGAGATGTTTGCTGGATGGTGTCCGTTTGAAACGCAGCTGGAAAACAAGGTAACTTAAGAAACTAGAAAGTCCCTATAGGGCAGGTAGTAGACGGGGTGGATGGATCCAACAAACACTGGTATGGGAGCTTGGTGTTCGCTTCCAGTATGAGTGTTGAGCCAAACCACGATGTTTTTTTCTAAATCTAACCACATGCATTTCTGCACAAGGAATTAAACGTAAATTTCATGTGTTTTACCAATGTTGTCAGTTTATTTTGAAGAAGACAATATACATCAAACAAGCAGAAACTGTACATTTCCTGTAAAAACAGAAGTGTATTTTGAAAATCCACAATGCATGTAACATCCCAGAATGTCACATGCACTCGATATAAGTAGCGCATCATATATAGACGTCAAAAGTCCACTAAACAAGTGGCGATATGTGACGAGTTGGGAGTGAGAATATATAGGAAAGGAGCAGACCATAGAACCCTGAATTCTCTGGGCGCAGCTGTTCTGCGATCTGGCTGCCACAGGTGCTTGCGACCTCTCCAGACAATGCTTGTGATTCACTCAACATGCATCAAAAGCTTACCAAGAGACATTCTCCGGTAAGGTACGTGCCAGGTCTCTTTTTGACGAAGCTACACACAGATACACATGGATGATGAGTTTTTTGTTTGTTTGTTTGTTTGCATATACCATCCAGCCTTGTCGGCAAGGGTATTCTGATATCTGAAAATACTACAATATGCTGCTTTTTCCCGTCCTCTTTACCTGCAGTTTTAACCTTGTTCATGGCCTTGTTTGCAACCTTGTACAGCAACCACATAACTGTTTAGGTGTACATACATTACATTTATTATATTACTATCCTTCATGAATGTTGGAGATTGCCTGAGGACGAAGAACGTCCCTGTCTTATTGTCTCATTTACTGCTAGCAGGCAAATGACACATAAATGAAGATATAACAGGCAGAGGACACATTTGTATGCAACAAACATGTTTGACGAGCTCAGTGCTGTGTGAATTTGGTTGCCAGCTCTGCTAACTTTGCTTTTGTTCTCCCGAGAGGCTTCTGAAAAAAAAACCTTCATGGTTTTTGAGCGTGTTGTAAATTCTCTTAACGTGTTTTGGTCTTGAGTTGGGGCAAAATAATCGACACCCAAGTCGAAAAAGACAGCTGGATCAATACAATTAAGCAACTCAGACTACAGGAGTAATTTGCTGAGAGATGGTGTATAGGCTATGACCTGAACACACTGTGTGTTCATTGGACACATTTACTACCGAGGCATTTTAAAGTTAATGACATTATTTGTCCTCCTGTTTCCTTTTCTTCTCATCTTAGTTTGGAAGTGACCTCCAGAAAAAGTTTGAAGGCACACAGACCTGCCTGGAAAAACTGATAATGATCACTATGAGCATACCGGACAGACTCAGCCGCACTGTAACGCACTCCACACCTCATGATGAACAATAATATCCCCTAAATCATCACATTGTTGTAAAATCAATGCTGTTTTCAGTTCAGTCTGTTTGCTATTCAAGGGGGACACTGCACAGAACAAAGACACCAGGCTGTTTTAAATGTATGAAGATGATTTTCTGGTCCGTGACAAAGTGGATCCAAAATCAAAAACTACTACTACAAAAGTCTTGATTTATATAATAAGACCAGACAGGGCTCTTTCTCACCTCGCTTCAAAACTCAAGTTGTTGATGTACTAATTAACTATAGTTTGCTGAATCATAATTGTGAAATTTGTTTTGATCATGCAATGCACTCTTTTCTGAAAACATATGTTCTAGGTCAAGGGAGTCTCGTACGCGACAGGAGAGTAAAGCAGAGTTTGACGGTGAAGAGTACCTGACATCTCCCAACTGACAGCTTCAAATAAAATGATGGAAGTGAGGCACTAATTACTAATATTTACGTCTGGGACAAATTTGAAATTCATGCACATCTGGAGCGGTAACCTGTGCCGACACACATCCATATGCTGAGCGCAGAGTGACCTCAGCACAGTAAGTGACAAGCAGCAAGGTTAAAATGAACAGATACATGCAGCGGTGGAGTGTTAGTAAGCTGGCTGATTAATAGAGTAACCACAGAATTTTTAAGGATTAATATATATCAAACCATTAAACCAAAGTTACTCTATAAGAAGAGATAATGCCTTAAAAGCCGCGCCGATGGTACAAAATGGTATACACTTTCGGTCACCTTTAGTGGGCGTGGTCGTCTCTCCCGACTATCTCCCATCTAACCGTCATGTAGATGGGTGAAATCAGATTCAAAACAATACAACACTGTAAACAGTACCAATGTAATACTTAGTCTTTATTTTTTCCACTCATTTTTATCTGCTAGCGTACTATGTGAAGCTTAGCATAAGCTCAAACAGCAAGACTTTCTTTATGCTATATCCATCCACAGCTTCTTCCAATTATTCCCTTTCCTAGTTAACCAATCAAACGTTGCCACAATCTCCTGCAGCAATTTGTGTTGCTACTGCCAAACTTTAAGAGTGTGATACTTTTTCTTTTTACTTTTAGTAGGTACTGCTGCTGCCCTTAAAAAGCATTCTTGCATGCAGTATGCACACAATCAGGACTTTCTCATAACATTACGCCCTGAACTTTCCCACTCTTGCTTTTATATCCATTACCTTGGAGTTAAAACCAACGCCACTTACCCTCGCCAGAGACTGAGATCAGCCCACAGAGCTCTGCTGTTGTTACTTTGCAATGTATGTAGTTCACCTTCACAGACTGTAGACTCTAACATGTTATATTCTTGACAGTGAAATTACATCTGCAGTTCTCTGTCATTGCCATTTTTTTAGGCATGTCGTGTTGTTGTTTGTAATATGTATGACTATTTTGTTCACTTAAACAATCAATATTCCTATTATTACTATTCGACTGGTCATCACTTACTTGAATGCACTGTCATCCATCATTGCAACCTGTGACAGCTGTCAAACAGCTGTCAATGAGCTGTCAAGCTGTCATCTTTAAGCGGCTCCGTTGATGTTACGTATGGTCTGCTGTGCAGAGGATTGTGGGTCAGAATAGCCAGATAAGCATGCTGGCCTGCATACTGCAAAATTGGACTTAATATAGTAGACCATCTTGGTATTTTTGACATACTATGTATTGGGACATGCTAAATCTTTTTTTGGCACACTATATAGTATGGTAGTGTGGGCATTGGAACGCACAGCTTTTCTGTTTTCCTCTACGCTCCTGTCAGCTGTCATTTTAGGCAGATGTCGCACCCTCCTCCACCCCTTCTCCAGAGCCCTGGACAAGCTCATCAAAAGCCCTCTCCTCTTCACATCCAGATCCTCAGCTCCCTCTTCATCTCATCTGATCACTACCATTACCACCAACAGCATCTAGACTCCACAGGGGGGGGTTCCCTAATCTGCTACGTCTTTACCACCCTCCTGGAGCATATGACATCCTGATGGGGTCTAAGACTTTTCACATTTCTCATTCTTATATGCACATGTATCCTGATTAAACTGATAATAGCTATAGTATAAGATCACGTCAGTTGTTGCCAGATCTTGTGAGAATAAAAGTTTTCTAAAAGATTTGTCTGTCTGAGAGAAAATGTCATTTCAGTGTCAGAATGTTTAAAAAGGGCTGGGACTTTGTGAAAAATGGGTCCAATATTTACTTCAGTGCAGGGGCATAAATATGGACAGTGCAGGCAGTTTGGTTGCACTGGGGCCTGTGAGGTGGGGGGACCGGAGAATGGGCCCTTATAAGTGATTGCTACCTTAAAAATATGCCCGTGTTCAAATAAATTAAAAAAGGTGCCAGTTGCTATATATGCCCTTGAAAAAGGCAAATCCATCTGTATCAGGGTTTTTATTCTGTAAAACTATCTATACAATCTATACAAACACATTGGCTTATTTATTAGTAGTATATACCATACTATACTATACTATACTTATCAATGTATACTTTATTTATGCATTTTAACTATAAATAAACTATAAAAGGATTAAATTAAATGAATAAGTTCATATTTTCTTTGGTATTTTTTTGTCATATACACATGCTATGATGGCTGCTGGGTAATATTCTGTAAATGTAGACAAGACGATATCTGCAGTGGCGTGCACTAGGGCCCATCATAATTACCTGCACTGGGACCCGTTGTAACGACCTTACACCACTGCTTCAGTGACTCTTGGCCAAAGGAAACAGTCACAATCTGAACTCACGCTTACTTTTCCCAGTGGAATGAACAGACTATGAATAGGTCGCCACTAGTCTCCTAAAGGGGCAGGGCAGTGGTGAAACCCATGTGACACATACAAGAAATAAATCTAAAGTGGGCCATCTCAGTTTATCAACAGTCTCTGATTTAACGGGAGATGTCTTACTGAAATGCCTACAGCATACACAGTGGATACATAGAATACTAGCTTGTGAAATGAAGTCATTTAATCACTACTTTAACGTAAAGTAAGCCGCATACAACTGATCAATTCAACAACATGAACTTAGGTAGAGTTTATAAAGGACTGTTAAACAAGCGTCATGATGTACCTGAGCTCTAATTTCATGGATAAGAACAACAAATACAACATTCAACGCCTGAAGTCTTTGTCTAGATGAAACTCTGGTGATAGGAATACGCGTGCTTCTCTCTTTGCAACTCTTCCTGCCTGCTCTGTTCCATGCCCACCACAGTTTGCTCATAATTGCTGTAATAGCATTTCAAATTCAAGTTAGGCTATGGAAGTTACAGCGAGGGCACAGTGTAGAAAATGTGCCCCCCCTGCAGCAAGTTTTGTTCTCTAAAGCTTATAATTCCTTTCATTATTGTAACTGCAGATACTTTCTGTAGAGCACTTGCCTCTATGGCCTACACTTCTCTGTTAGAAAAGTTTCCCATCATTATTAAAAAATGTTGTGGAGTTCAGCAGGCATGATTGTCACATCCAAACCACCTCATATTATATCACTGACTTAATATGGTTGGAGCAACTACACTTGTGTATTTTCTTATTGTGTGTTTGAGAAGTATTTCACTGCTGAAGGTGATCTTTATAAAACTAGGCTGTCTATGCAATAAAAAGACACAAATACTTTTGATGGTGCTACTTGATCAGCTCAAACTGAGAATAAGGACTACGGCATTCACTTATACTCAAGAGGTACTGTAGAAAACCTACAACTACCAGAATACACTGGACCACACTGGTCTAATAAATGCCCCTTATGATAGATGACAGATTACAAGTTGCTTGTCTGAAAAACAATACAGCAGCAGAACGGTAACAAACAATCTTGTATTACAGTTAAACAGTGAGCTGATAGAGAGTAACAAAATTTTGTTATTTGATCAACAGCGCTTAGTTTTACTGTTCTTTCAGCCTCCGTTTTTCACACTACAGGAAACAGTATGGCAGCTACTTCTTGTTCACAAACTCTCATGGGACGCCCATGAGTTGAACATGCGGCCCTTTGCTGTATGTCATTTCGTCTCTCTACCCCTTCCACACTGAAGCTGTCCTATCAAATAAAGGTAAAAAGCCAACAAATGGTCAACTCGTTACATTCCAATTGTAACGTGTGTGAGACTGAACCCAAATGCAATGGCTTTTGCCTTGTAGGCGAACATCATTGCTCTTCTGTTAGCTGACAGTTATTAAAATAGCTTTCCCAGCCCTCGCTGTTACATGGGAAGTGGTGCACCGGCGTACTGAAAGGGAGCGGACACAGATGCATAGTCATGCCAACATGCCTGTGTTGCCAGAGTTTTAGGAGCTGAGCAAAATAATATGAACTACGATGTCAGGCGATACTGAGAAGACACAGAGACTTAGAACAGCATGGATAGCAGCGCCTATCTTATTTGCTTGCCATTGTTGTTATTACTCATCATTGGCTCTAGCACACCGCCTGCCAACACTTGACAACATGGCACTGATTGGTTAATCATTTGTCCCCAAGGTGCTCATGGGTCATTTTTTATTTTAAGCAAGAGGCTGCTATTTCATGTAATGATGCCAAACCAGATTCAGTCAACTTGATTTTCAACCTCTTTTCCACCAACATGAAACTGGTTCTGTTCCAGTTTCCACAACTAATTTTGAACCATTCAGAACCTCAAAAGTTGGTTCTCAGCTGGAATCAAAAAAGAAAAAAAAATTTGCTAAAATTTCCTAAACATTAAGCACCATCCATGGTGCCATCAGTGGGTGTGTCATATTCCACAGGTTGGAAAGAGAGGATGGAGAGGGCAATCATGGAGAAGAAATCCTTCGAAAAAACAAAGTGTGCAGTTGTCTCATTAATACTTAGTCTGTACTTGTTTTTTTTTGGATGAAAACAAATATTTGTAATCACAGAACAAAAGTTCACAGGTAATCAATGTCATCCACAATTTGCTACTGTTGTTTACTTCTGGGGCAGCACGGTGATGTAGTGGTTAGCACTGTCGCCTTACAGCAAGGGGGTTAATGGTTCAAGAGGGAGCCCTTCTGTGCAGAGTTTGCATGTTCTCCCCATGTCAGCGTGGGTTTTTCCGGGTACTCCGGCTTCCTCCCACAGTCCAAAGACATGCAGGTTAATTGGTGACTCTAAATTGTCCGTAGGTGTGA
>JAPZEB010000006.1:2606385-2617791 GCA_029783705.1 Chaetodon striatus
CAAATGGTTTGAAGTTTCAGTTATAGTAATAAAATGTTTCTTCAACTAAAAATAACCCTTTCATTTTTATTACTTTAAGGGTCATTTTGACTGATAATATTATAAATTCTGCAATACCATGATACTGTGAAAGATGGTTATCCTACTGTGACAACATCATACCTTTGCAACCCTTGTTGTTACATAACAAAGTTACTTATTTTTACCTTTCTTCTAAAACTAACCAAGTAGTTTTGTTGCCTGAACTAAAACGCTATCTTTTCACAACATTAACAATGTGACTCAGCTGTGCATCACGGAGATGCTAAACAGTGCCCTCTGCATCACTATAAGACGCTAAGGAGCAGGAAAAAGTGCCAGTATTTGGCAACGTGGGAATGAGAACGGGTTGGATATCATGTTATACATCCATACATTATACATACCTAAATATACTGACATTTGAACTGAAAACATGCATTGGCAGATGGGCTTTTATTTTATTCAGTTTCCCTTTTCCTTCAGTAATAGCTATAATGTAGGGTTGATATTTCTTCAGGCACTTTAGATTAACAGGCACTGCTCATTTGCTTAAGTTCGTTATTGATGCAAATTCAGATAACAGCTCAATTAAGGTGCTACAGCAGCTAGTCATTTATGTATACAATGAGGCTCAGGTGGGCTCTGACAGTTTTGCCACCCTAGGCATGATTTTACTATAATAGCTCTTATATTACCTACAATAACACTGTAATTTCAGCAGTTGGTATATGCAGCAACAGATCAAGACCTGATACAAAGCCAGGGGTAAAACAGATTGTAGGGTTTTGAAGGGTCATTTTCACATATGTACACCTAGTTAATGTGACATATGAGTCCAAAAAACAAAAATAAAAACAGTAGGTAACAGCTGTTTTGTGTCTGATGAGATTAATTTAAACAGCGCTTTCCACCATTTTCCTTACCGCTGGTAAGGAAATATCTACAGTACTGTCACACCCTGATGTTCAGCTACAACCACATCCTTACAGTCCAACAGTAAATATGGGTATAACCTTTAGTTATTTCAAGTTATCAACACTGATTTGGTGTACTACTTAAAAATTCTGATAAGAAAATGCCATAATGATGTGTACTTTTAACCCCCCACGAGCAGTGTGGCTTTATGGGCGACAATGGATGAAGCCGCTCTCCTTATGAAGCTAATTAATTGAAACAGAAACAATCAATTGTTTCTAGCTCGATCCAGAAATTACTCCAGTACACCCACAGTAAGGCTAGTACAATGGTCTTATTTCTGCCCGAAGGAACTAGGACCAAAGAGGGATCTCTGATGAGACATGAGTGAGGATGCACAAGCCCAACCTTCACAGAGGTCTTTTATCAGACTGACACATTGCTTTATTGGAAATCTGTTACTGATTGTACACTGCAGCTGATCGGACTGATCTGATACTACATCGTGACATCAGTGCTGTTTTATACCGAAACAGACAAATAACAGAACCAGCTCAAGGCTCCAAAGTTTTAGACTGAATCTGTTTTATGACTAATAAAGTCAGGGAGATGAGGAGAATCTGTTGTGTTTAAGCAATAAACACAATTTAATTGTCAAATGTGAGGCTGAAAACCAAAAAGTTTGATGTAAGATATATTTATATAACTGATACATTGTCAAAAATATTCAGGCGTATAAATTATTTCTACAAAACTTGAATAACGTTCTAATCATTATTGAGTATTAAAGTATTAGAGCAGATGCCAATAATTATTAAATTAAATGCTGCTGCTACTACTGCTATTAGAAATGGTTTGCCAAATTGTTTTTTATCGGGCTGAAAATGTTTATTCATGCTGTAAAGTTGGGCATTTTGTTATGGGAGTCTATGGGGATCTAATCTGGCCAGCCTCAAACGGCCGTTCAATGAACTGCAGTTTTTTGCACCTCGGCATTGGCTTCATTTTTCAGCCTCGGAGGCTGCTACTTGTAAAAGCTCCAAATCATCAAAAGTTACTAGCAAAAAAGCCAACTGACAGCTGATCCAGCTGTGCTGCCATCATAAAAAAACTGACGCTGCTTCAGATAACGGTTCAGAGGAAAATAAGCCTCATTTCTCTCCTCTCATCTTTTCCTGCATCTCTCCTCACATCTTCAGTGGGGGGGGGCTAAGATGCAAGAAAAAGACATGAGTGAGGGAAACATGGATGCAGTAAATGGAACTGTAGTGTACGCAGTCTCATTTTGTTTGGTCAGTCTGTCACTTCAGCCCAAACTGACAACAGCCATTTTCTAAATACATCTACAGAGAATGACGTCCCTGACCTTGGTGATGCCCTGACACTTTAGCGTCACCATCAAATCAAACTGTTACTTTTACTAAGCAGATATCTTGATATCAACTGGATGGACTGGCCCAAAATGTGATACACATTCATCCCCCGTTTTAATTTGTGTGTGGCAAAATACTTGCAACACTCATGACATACCCATCAGTTAGTGCTAATTACCAAATATTAGCATGCCAATACACATGTTAGCATTGTGCTGGCATTAGCATTTAGCTCAGAAGAAATGTGTAAGTAAGTATAGCCTCACAGTGTCTCTTGCATGGCTGAGGACTCTTTGTTACAAAGAAAACTACAAGTAAACTAAACCAACACCAGGCTGACTGATGAATGTTTTGTTCAATACCATATGTTTTGAGTATATATTATGTTATCCCCCCTGCTAAAAATAAGAACGGATGTTTTTGAAGTTATTAAAATTTGATTTTAGGCCATCAGTTGTACATACAGAAGTTTACCTGATCAGTAAGACAGCAACAGCATTGATACATTTAATGAAGGCACTGAACTTGGCAAGGGATTGTCTTATGGGCATGTCAGCCCAGGGCTCAAGGACTGTAATTGGAAACAGATAGATAAAGCCTGCTAAGACTAACAAAAGAAGCTTTATTTTTTCCTGTAGCGCCACCAAATTGCAATTGACTGTGTTGGGTCTTACATCCCAGCGGGGATTAGAGGTCATCTGTTACCACAGATTTCAATAGTGGTTGTTGGAAGCATTTGCAAATGAGGATATTGAACTTAGTAACCACATCCTAATGGAATACCCAGCAGCTCTGTTGTGTTCTTTTCTGTACTTTTATTGTTTCACTTGTATCTTTACCTCTCTCTAACTAATTTGGGTGGTTAAAATAAGACGGTAAGGTAGATTCAACTATCAAGGTAATCTGTGACATTTACATACAATTATAATAACAATGCTTGCAATAATAATGCTTGCTTTGACTGTCCAACTATAGTTTAAAATCAGCTGTGCATCCCTTTTATTTTCCATTTAATGGTCTTAAAGGACAAGTTCTACCAGAGATCATAAGTCTATATGTTTCCTCTTTAATCCAAAATGGAACTAGAAAGCCAAAGAGGCAGCAAAAAATTAAACAAATACAATAAAAAAATAATTAAAAATTCAAGTGCCAGTTTCAAAGGCTGAAAATGAAGCCAATGAAGAAGTGCCCATAACTGCAGTTTATCGAATGGCCACTTGAGGCTGGCTCTAAAACAGAGTCAAACCCTATAGACGCCTCATGTTAAAATTCCCAACTTTACAGGAGGAACCAACACGTTCACAGACTGGTCCGAAAAACAGTTTTGGTTTCTATAGCTAATTTTAACATTCATGACAACTGTACATGGGGTGAATTCAATTATAGTGTACTCATTTACATATTTAAGGGTGGGGCCACTTGAATGACAGGCTGTCTGCCAGGCTTCACCACAGTCCATGAGTCAGAACCACCCCTGGCTCCACCACAACTCCAGTCTCTTATCCAAATACGATCACTTCTGGCACCAAAAAAACCAAGATGGCGATGGCTAAAATGCTAAGGTCAAGACTTGAAAATCAATGCAGCTACATAAATTATTTACATAGTACATATATACAGAAATGTCTCTTTTCAGGTATCATTACCTAATTATTCAAATAATCCAAGGACCATGTTGTGAGCAGTTTCTTGTAGGAACTATTTTCTTTCTACTGAAGTACAGCCGCCAACCGTATTTCAGTGCAGAAGGAAGCCTGCAGCTGCTGCCAGCTCACCTTGCAACACTGAGCTAGCTAACGTCACAGCAAAGGAGGATGCCATTGATGTTTACATCTCACGCTGCCACAAGCACAAGCCTCATGTCCATGAGTAGATGGATGCCTCATTCTGCCTGGTGATAAGGTTGCTGGTTGTAGTTCGGCATGAAGCAGCTTACAACAAAGTCTATTGTTCTTCAGTGTTTTTTTGTTTGCCTTCTTCTTCCTTTTGGTGCCTAAGCTAATAGAGAAGGCAGACATCTCTACAGCTGATATCTCCAACACTGTGGAACTTACACCAGAACAATCTAGGTCGATGAACAGCACAACAGGTAAGAAAAGAAAATATGTATTTTCAGTATTGGGTGAATTATCTCTTTAAGACAAGATTTCAATCTTCATGATAATTGCAAATGAATATAGTTGAGCTGAACGAGGGTTAAATTAAAAATTGAATATTGAATTAAAACACTGGAGCATGTAAGTGGAGGCTCTTAACTTTAATGCTCCAAACTGCTCTGATTGGACTGATTTTTTAAATATTGTTTTGGTTACCATTATGGATCGAGTCTAGTTGTGATGCTTTTACAGGCGATTGTCCAAACTGTCTTCTTTAAAAGGACTATTTATAAAACACGTACTTATAACCACTTTGACCACCCAAACAAAACCACGTTCTAATATGTCCTCTAAAATGCCATACTTGAACACTTTAATTATACTCTGAGTGTTTACAGATGGAAGTAAATCTGAATCCATACCGTAGCAGCCATTCAGGAGTTGAATCAAGGTTCCCTTAAGCAGAGATTTACTCTTCTTGGAACAGTTTGTCAAGCACATTGATTTCCAATATGTTCATGGCTATGACACAAGAGTGCTACCTGCAGAGAAAATAATTGGAAGATGCTCGTCATGTGAGTCTCTAAATGGGATCTGTCTTTTGTAATTGTGTTTATTCCATTAGTCCTTGAATGTCTATCACTATTATCACTGAAATGTGTGGTATTTTTCTTTTTTTTTTGTGACTTAATTTCAGCCTGAACGCCTTTCAGAGTTGATTTTTTTTTTATCCAATCACTATAACATTATGTATAACACTAAACTGTGCAAGTCAGATTCTTATCAAAGTAGACATCAGTGTGCTCATTGGTGTGCATGCACATATACCAGAATGCACACAAAAGCTGTTTGTCTCCCTATTTATCAAGTCAATTCACACCCACTAGTTATCATGACTGATTGACACTCCACTCTGATGAACTTCTTAATGCCAGAGCTGCCTTAAAGCTACTTGGACAAAATCTACGATGGCTATTATAACAGCTGCATGTTTTTTATTAACGCTAATGAACATAATAAGATATGTTTTTGCACTACTGGAAATATTTGCTTTCATTCATCACCGCTGGCTTTAAATGAAGTTAACAGCTATTCCATACACAGTGCAGCAATCTCTCACATGACAGTCAGAATACAGCAAAACAATCCATGCACATAAGAATGCAGAAAGTTGAATGATAGGGTTTGGTTTGTGCTTCAGGCTATGTGATATGTCAAGTCATTTCAATCAGTAAGAAGTCACAAAAGAGAGAGAATAGCTCTTGGAAAACCTAATAAGTGCTGGAGAATAATTTTCAGCCTTTCAGAGAACCCTTGTTTTAACAACAACAGTTAGGAGACAATACAAATATAAGGTTTACTATCATTTAATGAATGGTTCACAATGAAACGCATGTGTATATATTCAGCTTTATTTTCTCTTCTACCTTTACAAGAAGGAGGCATGCTCTGGATCCTTGCAGTCAATGACAACTGATGGTTATCCCCAAATTCCTGCCGATTTGTCCCATTTTGTCATCTGATGATAAGTTGTTTTTCTAACAGCAGCTACAAGGTTGAATTCAAGGTGATACTTCTTGAAGTGCTGCATCTGTATTCCCTATACTCTGGTCATTCTCCCTCAAAGTGGCTCGACGGCAAAGCAATTCACAGTGTGAGAGGGCCAGAGGGAGTCTGGAAGCTCAGTGTGCCAAAAAGGCAGTTGTGCAAACCATCACTAGCAACCTGACTGTGCTTATCTGCCCAGTGATGACCTGCCTCAAGCCAGGTTTGAAAAAAAAAAAAAAAAAAAAAAAAGTTCTCTACAAACACACAACCAGGGTTGGGCAATATATTGACTTTATATTGCAACTGTGACATAAGACTAGATATCGCTTAGATTTTTATATGTAATAAAAGTGTTATAGCTTTTAACATGATTATTCATAAAAAAACACCAATAGTCAGTCCTATAATACATCCCTAGGCCTGTCATGATAATTATGCTGTCAACTTATCGTACGAAACATGGACATGACCCTGATCATTTCCCTAACCCCGATGGTCATTATTTGTGTTTAAGCATTTTTTGTTTTGTTTTTTTGTACATAAGAATGTCATCAACATTTTAGCATACATGATTCAGCAGGATGTGCCCAACCACAATAAGACTTAGGCGCAGCAATTCTCCGTTTACTTGCACAAGTCTGAAGAAAAATAAAACACTTCAACGATGACACAGTGTAGCCTACTGGTAGCCTGCAGCTGCACTTTTGGAGAGGAAGAGGCACAGTCCTCATGGTCCTTAGCTTGCAAAATCCTGACAACAAGTCAATTGTTTATAGTTTAACCCTACAATAACTTCATCCTCCACTCTGTAAATCCACCAGAATACTGCTCAGCTCTCAGGCTGTCCACCCTGGTAGCCGACTGCAGCACACCAGCCGGATTATGGAGGTAACTGCAATGTTCCCAGAGACATCACTTTGTTTTGTTTTTGTCAGCCAACTTTTGTATTGAATCTCAAAGTGAGCAGTTTTGGGCTACTTCTATAAATGTACTATAATTTCACATATACATGTGTTAATTACCTTTTAAAATATATATGTATATATTTTTTTTTCATATTCCAATTTCAATATCTGAATATTCTTAAATATCAAAATTTCATTGCTCTTTGAAAGGGTGTACATTATTGCATTATTATGCTATCATATTATCATTATAAGAGTGGCATACGATGGTCTCACAATGACAGTATTATTGTTTATAGTAATTACTTCTGGGAAAATATATCATCCAACAAAAGTAGTAACAGTGACAGGCCGAGCCAGCCCGACACACAACACTCCTGACTGGAACTCTTGAGTAAAGGGAAAATCTGAAAGCTGCAGGGTGTAACCATCATGAACAAGCCACAACACGGCAGCAAACAAAGATGCAGGGTTATAGAAGTATGGTGTTATGGCTTCACCATAGCATTGTAATACACAAGTGCCACCCACATTTCATATACTCAGACACATGCAAATGTGAAACCATGAGGGCAGTTCACACAGCTTACTTTCCTCTCTGTGAAAACCCTTTTGACCAAGTTACATCATTTTTCAAAACAATGGTTTACTTCACATTGTGCACCATATATTAGAGTGTCATAAATAATTTATGCAAACATGCAGAGATGTAATCTGCATCTCTAACACGATTAATGCACCACCAAAGTGGGAACCTATTCATATCCATTTATCCATTTACCAATGACAGAAAGACACAGTTGAGAGCGATTTACTGCAATGCAACCTATTTGTATAATCCACTTCTTCCTCAGAGCTTAGAGGGTGAATAGTACAAACATATTGACAGAACACTTTATACTTCATGCACTTCATGCATATCCACCTGCTAAATAGATTTCTGTCAAAGGCGGCATATATGAAGCTGCTTCTCAATCACTGCAATATTTGCAGACAACTGTGGGGGCAAAACAGTTGTTCCCATGATGCACTGTGACTCAAACACCTTGACACAAACAGCTCTGCATCGAGCCGAATACTGCCATCCCTGTTGTCATGCCTTAAGCATCAAGTTAACTGAACTACTGAGATCAAAGCAGGGGACCATCCTGCACCAGTCAGTGCCAACAAAACTGAAAACTCCTCCAGTGAAGAAATCTTGCCCACGGGATTTCTCAGACACAGACATTTATGAGACCATTAACCTTGTCAAGACAGTTAAAATAGATGGCGGTACATAAAATGAGGAGGATGCCTGAAATGCCTGAAAGGAGCGAGGCAGTAAGGAAAGATGCTCGACAAACAAAGATAAATGTCTGCTGGCAGCTGGATGTTTACAAAGGGAAGAGATAACTTTTGAAAGTTTAGATGACATTCATAAAAGTGTTCAGGTCATATCCCGTGATGATGTTTGCAGGGGTGTATTGATACTGCCTGACACTGTTGGGCAAATAAGATACAAAGTAACTGGGTGTGCTGATGAATCTGCAGCTGATAAGTTTCCACAGTTTTCCTCCTAACCTATTAAAAGTACAGATGCAATAATATCTACTGCCATATGTGAGACGGCATATTGTTTTGAGCAATTATACCTCCTAGTTTCCATGGCTGCAGTGTTTCCCAAAACAACAATTATCTCATGCTCTCATTTCCTGTGAATGTCAATATGCCTTCTTGGAGAAGCAATCATTGAATCATTCGAGAACCTCCTTGAAATTGAGGAGAGCAAATGAACTACACAGAAATCATTACACTTATGGTTTCTTTTTGGGGTGAGGGGTGTGTCCTTATCTCATTTTTATGCTGAATAACTACTGACATCTGTAGTTTAATTATTAGAGCAAATAATGAGCAATGGTAGAGGGTATAATGACACACCACAAGGATCCGTCTGTTTATTCTTATTAGCCCCAGAAAGAACATTCATATTTTCAAACCCAGGAAGTAATTATGAGCTTCAGAGGCAGCTTAATATTGATGGACAACATCTGAGAGCACTCTTGAAAACTGGAAATTGTCTTTGTTGTTATTGGAGAAAATGTGCTGCATTTGTCACATGAGTGTCTGCCCATTGCAGTGAATGGCAGCTGTGGAGGTTTTCAGACAATCCAGTATGTATGGAAATACAGTCTCTTTTAAGAATACCATCGTTATACACAGTTAAGGGTATACTGTGCTATTATACCTCTATGAGCTTGCTCCTTTATTCTTTGCTTCCCTCGGTCTTGGACAGTGAAGGGGAGAGAACTGACAGTATCTCCTTGCTACTATCTAACCGCCCACCCTGCTTTGACCTTTCCATTAATAATAGGCTTTCAGTAAGGGCTTGCACCGCGCAATCTGGAAGGCTCCTCCAAATGGTGTACAGCAAAGGGCTTTGGCCAATGCTTCAGAGAGATTGGCCAGAGTTGGAAAATTAGCTTCTTCTTGCACTATCCCCCAAAGCCCAGCAATAGACATGAAAGTTACAGGTGACTGAGGAGCCCTAGAACATGAAATAGGACAGGTAATGCAGTAAGAATGGAAGTCCTTGCAGCTTTGACTGGATTACATTCACTAGAATACTTTGGATTTTAGGTTAAAGCTGACACCTGAGGCTTATTTTAGCTTAACAGATTGGAATTGTGCATTACAGTGGTTGAAATGGCTGTCTGTGTGCTGCTATTCAGTCTCATTGATCTGAGCAGTGGCTTGCTGTCTGTCTGGATGGCAATGCATATAGAGTCTGCTGAAACCAATGCTCCTGCACAAAAAGAGACATATTCCACTACGTTGTACACAGTAAAATCCAAGCAAACTGTGAAAGGTGTATAGTATGATGTTTAAAAGTTTACTTGCAATGGCTAAATCGAAAAAATGGCACAGTCCACATCCACCACCCTTACTTCCCTCTGGGCTAGGGCACACTTCTTCCTGCATTTGCACTGGATATTGGCATTGGATGTAAGTTGTGGGGTGCCAAATTGTCCAATATGGATGTAATCCCTAAGATTCTTGGCTGAATAAAGCAAAACAGTAATAATAATATATATTTAAATATACTCAGAATGTCCTTCCTGATATATTATACAGTACATGATACATATAAGGCAACCATACATTGTTATCTGAAATAATCATTAGCAAATGTAGTTATGATCATAAAGAAACTTAACAAACTGCCAATATTTTTACTGGTTCTTGCATTATGGTGTACTGCTGCACTATGTGTGGTTTGCCCAGGTGTTGTTCCAGTTCACCAGCTATTGCTCAACTGCTCTGGGAATCGACAATGTCAAACACTGCACTGTCTCTCTATTGCATTACTTTCACATATATTAAAAAGGGAAAAACTGGAATGTAGTAGTGTTTTGTTGGCACATAAGCACACAGGCATGTAGTCATGTAGGCACGTCGGCGATGTCACAGTTGACTGTAATACTTTTTGTAAAGTGTTACGAAAATAGTCACTTAATGAAGGGTTAAATTCTCATGTATTCAAGAAAAAATGCTAGCCAGCTAGCATACATTCCATGCACAGCAAACAGCTGAGCAAATTCCTCTTGCTAGCTTTGCGTGATGTTAGGATCCATTCATGTTCACATCAGTCGCTGATGGGAAACTAATTACCGAAACACGATTGGATATTAACACTTCACTTCAGTCAGGACATGTTTGAAAAGGTAACTTCAATATGTCATTTTGCGTAGAGTGCAAACAGAGGGTCACACAGTGCCAAGTATTGATTTTTTTATTATATGATTATTAACATAACAAATACAAGTTAAACTTTAGGTAGCCTACTAGAGTAACATAATCAGTTGTTTTCTCAGTTCACTATATACATTTTGCTGCAAAAAAATGGCTGAAGTGAGATGAACAGACTGACAACTCTATCTGTCTTATTAGATAAAACAGATGTTGAAGACATTCAAAGAAAATTTACAGTTGAAAAAAGGCAATAAATCACATTAGGTCTTGTCACAATACTTAGCAATCACAACATATTTAAAATCACAATAGTACTGTATCGTGATTAGAGTATCGTGATAATATCATATCATGGATTTTCTGGCGATTCCCACCCCTTCAGCTAATCTGTCTTGCACGTTGCATCAGTAGCATTTTAAATTAAAACTGTTGTGACTGTTGATGCTTGACCATCAAATTGTAATAGTATTTAACTGATGGCCACTGTATAGGGTAACAGCATATTTGAAGTCAACAGATTTAAGTAATTAGATTTCAGTAGAGCTAAAACAACTAGCCAATTAATCAATTTGTTGACTGACGTAAAATTAAAAAGTAACAATGTGGGTAATCAAGGATTAATTCAAGTCATTTTTCAAGCAGAAATGATAAAAATCTGGTGGTTCCAGCTTCAAAAATACAAAGATTTGCAGATTTTCTTTGTTTTCTGATTGCAAATTATATTAAATATGTTTTATACTGTAAGTCAGATGAATAAAAGCTACCTTAATACATAAACTTGCATTCTGGGAAATTGTGATGGGTGTTAGTGTTATTTTC
>JAPZEB010000006.1:2621344-2636191 GCA_029783705.1 Chaetodon striatus
TCTCTATGTGTCAGCCCTGTGATAGTCTGGCGACCTGTCCAGGGTGTACCCTGCCTCTCGCCCAATGTCAGCTGGGACAGGCTTCATGGTCTATGTTTTTAGATTAAAAATTACACCAAAAAAATGATTTAGTCTCCATATACTAGATGATAGGGTGAAATTTTGGTGGGGGATAATTACAGTCTGGGATATGTCAAGGTTTAGCAGCAACACTGTGCAATGTCACATTTAAAAGACCCTCTTTGCACCCTCCAGGACAAAATTGCCCTGTACTAAAACTGCTTTTAAAAAATGACACAGTAATATACTTTGGTTTCTTATTTTACAGGTAGTGTTACTGATTATCTGATGTGCATGGACGACTACTGTTAAAGTACACATTTTAAGTTATGCAACTAGGGCTGTACTAAAGAGTTTGAGGCTTCATTCACAACACTGGCATTGACATTCCATTCTAAATCAACAACAACAACATATGAATGCTACGCAGCTTCTTTTTTTTCCGTGTCTGTCCATTCTGTTAAACCCGGTATTTCTGCACAGTTGCAGCCAAAAGAATGCGTAAAATTGTTTCCATCTCATGTGATGCAGACATTTCCAATAGCTCTAGAGCTTTGTAAAGTCCAAAAATCAAAATTTATTGAAGGAAGGATAGCTGTAATCATTTGTAAAATTTCACAAAACATTCTTTTTCAATCCGTAATTGTTGGCGTTGAGCTTTTCAAAATCAACATTTCCACTGCTGTCAAAAAACTGTTTGCTCCCCCGCTTGCTGCACACAGAGGGAGGCACACAGCTGTCTTAATCCAACAGCACCATGAATTATATTTATTCATTAAAGAGCGCTGATTTAATAAGAAAAGAATAACTGATTCCATCTGATGAATCACTTATTCAAATTCAGGATTTTGTCCAAGGATTTTTAATTTTGTCTTAGGGTGATGACATCATAAAATGTGACAACAGCTTCATTCAAAATCTTGAATAGAAGCTTCAGATATCAAAAATGACACTTAGTACAGCCTTAGCCACAATAATCCTGTATTAATGTGTCTGTGTATTCATGGCAGACCAATGGTTCCCAACTGGTCCTGCCTCCAGTTCCAGATTTCTGCTTTGTCACTCAGCATCATAGTTGCATTTGGCCATGTCGTCAAGCTACTTTTCTTTCTCTGCGAAGCAATTTCAAATAAAAGCTCTGTACCGGAAATTCACTGTGCTTAAAAATTAAGTGTTTTCTACAAGCTTGCGGTCTATTCAGAATGAGCCCTTGACCCACTATTGGACCACTATTGGCAGTACAGTGTTTTTCAAATAGACTGATTTTCCTCCCCCTAAATAGTCAAATACAGCTTTAATTTGAAGGAATACTTTGATTAGGCTAGAAACATTAACTATGAAGAAGACTACTCGCCTTTAAAAACGCCACACTCAGGTCTTCAATCGTTTCCGTTATTTTCGCGAAGGGGGGGCAGCAGTTGTATCAGGCTGGGCGTGGCCCCACCACCCCTTGGCAATCACTGTATACCCACTACAGTAAACTATGCTATGGTGTATAGGATGAGTCTACATTTTGACACCATCAACAAGTGGCATGGTAGTTAATGTTTATTTTAATTATGATCTTGTTTCAAATTTAGCAGCTTTAACTGAGCTGAACTCTAAATAACCCCTTGAAAATTTGTTTATAACTTTCATATTAATTTTCATACTGAGCATACCCAATTTGAAAGGATTTGCAATGTCCATATGCTAATCAACTCAATTGGCTTTTTAGGACCTTGTACTAACCGACAATTAATACCACTGCCTTAACCTGCAAAAGGGAATTCAAAACTGCATGAAAGCGTCACGTAGCCCACACTTCAAAGACCAGCACACACGGACTAAGTTGATAGAAGCAGCATGTGTGAAGTCTGGTTAGGAGGGAAGGAGGCAGGAAGGCTCAAAGGAATGCTGATATCCACCTTTTGGTTGGCAGCCCAAATCTGAGCCCTGGTCGCTTCGGGCTATTGGGAAGAGGAGCCATGCGAAACAGCATGGAGCATAGTAATCATAACTCCCCGCTCTCTCCTGCCTTGCTCCATCCCCATTTTCCCTTTTTCATCTTCTCATCGCTCTCTTACTTTTCCCCTTCTTCCCTCTCTTCTCCCCCATCCTTTATCTCCCCCATCTTGTCCTTTCTCTCCTTTTTTCCTCTCCTCCACTGTCTTTGTCTCTCCCTCTAGAGTGGTCCTATAAGCACCTAGCGAGCTGCTCTGTCCCTCTTCCATCTGAAGGCAGCCATATAAAAAAGCAGCTTTATTTTTCTTAGGAATAAATAGGTTGAGTCCCCTGTGAGAGACAAACAAATCAGCGTGAAACGCGGATGGGCCTGGTATTATGCGAAAGACTATGATGTTTGTGGGCTTGTGAAGAGAACATTTTCTTTTTACCTCTTTTACCAACCCGCCTTCACTCGCTTACTACCGTAGCTGCGATAAATAAATTGGTCCTGTCATTGAAACTGCCCATCCTTTCTCTATGCAAACAACTGGCATGCTGTATCGACTAGCTTGTATTTCTTTAGGGGTGGGGAGAGGATGTTATATTGTAGTAATAAAGTTATCCCTTGGGGAGGAAAATCTCATCATACATAACCTAGTAATTACTTTTCAAAGTCATGCGGTGCAGGAGATCAATAATGTTAGAGTTTCTCTGGGTATTAAGAAACAAATGGCACCTCCACCAGGACTTCTGCCTCTGACCTTTGAGTCATTACCATTCTGTATTTTATGGGTAGTGAGTTATATCACAGCCCAAATAAATGACTTTGGAGCATGCAGGCAATGTGTGAGTCCTCTTTGACACAGTGTAATATTTATTTATGCCTTTAATCAAAGGGATATTGCTATTTTTGATTGGACATTGCTTATCATATGTGACGAGGTGTGTACAAGAGGAGTGAGATGAGAGAGGAGTCGTGCTGTTTTTCATAATGAAAAGATGAAACAATCAAGGCTGTTTCATTTGCGCACTCACGTTTGCTCACATACAAAAGCAGGAAATATAAAGATGAGTCACTTTTCCGATTGCCACACAGCCTGTAACACGGCCAGTTTTTCTTCCCAGCTTTATCGCCGACCTTTTTCACCTCTCTCCTGAGGACGAGGAAATCAGTGAGCTTGCCAAGAGCACAGAGAATGCTATTTACCAGCCCGTCGAGTGTTAAACGTGTGTTCCATCCATTGGCTCCCTGACGGCGAATCAGCTCGGCACGTGGAAGCCAGCTAACTGTGGGATACCATTTTACCCATTCAATAACACACGTATACACATCCACCCAATGCAAACACATGTCAAGCCGAGCCATAAAAAGACACATGAGCACAAAACGATAATATACACTGGAGTATGCATTTGTATGCCTAGGAATGGCCTGTTAAAGGACTCCGGTGCTGATTTCAAGGGAAGAAATCAACATGTAGTGCAATATCTATTTGTATACTTGCCACAGTATGTGGACATTTTAAAGTACTTGCAATTATTTTTGTTGCTGCTGGAGTTGTACATTTGGCATGTTGGATTTTATCTGTTACGTCTTGGATTTGAAATTTCTGATGCTTAAAAATGTCTTCGAATTGGCATAAATAATTTAAAAGAAGCTCTTTTTTTCCCTCCCAGACCTGGTTGCTGTGTCTGTTTCCGTCTCACAAAACCAAGAGGAATTAAAATGCAGGGTAAAAATCCCCTGGCAGAGGACCTTCTGAACAAGCGGATAGCACGCTGCTCTAAGCTGAATGGTCAGGTAAATCCTTGTTGTATAAAGTGCTGGCTTCAGCGGAGTAGAATAAGCAGACACAACCCTGTCTACTTCACTATAGCTCATTCACCCCGAGTCCAATGACAGTACGAGCACGTACGGTAGAAACCGTTTAACATGCTGCAAACGTCCGAGCTCTTCTCATATCTTCACGAGACTGTGCGCATCCATGCTAACCCTCATTCAAAGCACATCGATATCAACCTCCTGTGAACACGCACTGAACTCCGAATCAGGTTCTCACCACCTTTCAACATGTTGATTTCATCGTAATAAGGCCTCTACCATCTCACAAGCACCATTACAAAAACATGCAAACATAACCCCTGTGCAGATGTGTCATTGGTAAGGAGGAAGCCCCCCCTCCCCTTCCCCCCTTGAGCTAGTCACGCAATATCTTCAAAGTCCCAACAAAGGAGCGGTGGGAGGGAGCAGGTAGCACTGGGCGAGAGGACGTTATCGGCATGATGCAGTAAGCACCTCTCTGCAGCTTTCTCTGAACGGCTTTAATTTTTCTTTAGTCTGACAGGCTCCAGGAGAGCACACAGAGATCCATGACCTTAACTCGCCTGCTGAACTAGGTGGATATGTGTTTGTTTGTGTGGTTGTGTGTGCGGCAGTGGGGATACTTTAAGGACACGCTGGTAGAGCTACTGTTGCTATGTGCACTGCGTCTGCTTGTTGCATACAGATGACCTTAGTCCAATCCCAGTAATCCACTTCCTTTTGTCTGAGAGTATGGAAATGACAAACACTGTATTCATTAGGCTCTTCAAAAACACCTCTCTATGCAGCTTGAATTGCATTAAAAACAACAACAACGTAAACAGCTAATGATCATGATGAACATATGTAGAAATTCCAGTCATCTTTTTCTTTTATTTTCCTTTTTTTTCCTCTCCGTCTTTCAAGTATGAAACGACACAACCTCCTTTTCAATTTGTCCAGCTAATCCCGCTTTATTCCTCAGTGCAGCGAGTCGCTCGCCAACCTTCTGAGCGAGAACTGTATTTCAAGGGCTTTTCAAGATAATGACAAGAGATTGTATTTTTGATGGAGGGGATTTCACTTTATATTCTTCTTCACATTGGTAAACAAACCCAGGTCAAGTCACACTGTGCAGAAAGAAGGGTTTGTTTCAGTTAGTGCTGAAAAGTTAAAAATGGTGTCACGATACAGTGACGAGCTGTTCTTTAGGGATGTGTGGTGGACAGAAACATGTAAACCACAAAGGTTTAGGGGACAATTTAAATGTCAAATTCAAGGTGAAGACACATTTTGCTTTAAAAAATATGTGCATAATCTTGTCATTTTATAATAATCCTTAAGTACTAGGCCTTGATTTACTGACCAAAAAGTGCAGGTGCAGTCTAAAAGGTTGGCAGTAGCTCAGTCCATGGGGACTTGGCTTGGGAACTGGAGCATCGCTGGTTCAGGTCCCTGCACGGTCTAAGAACAGAATTTGGACTGGTTTCTGGAGAGGTGCCAGTTCACTTCCTGGGCACTTACCCTTGAGCAAGGCAGCTGACCTCCAAAACTGCTCCAGGGGTGCTGTGCTATGGCTGACCATGTGTAGTGTCTAGGAGGGAAAACATGTAACTCTCTTGTGTGAACTGCCAGGTGTAACTCTCCTTGTGTTTATTGGTGAACAAAGCATCTTGATTACTGTACTGCAAACAAGAAATTTAACCTTATCAACCACACATCCTCTCATAGTTCGTAACAGTGTATAATCTGCTTCACTGGGTGTCAGTCATCTGTGCTAAATGCTAACTGCAGTAACTGCGCTAACTCTGAAACTGAGAAAAATGGCTTCAAAGCTTTTTGACTGTCCATCTCAATGTATTGTAGGTAGAAGAGTGTTAATGCACTTATTTAATGGGCATTCATAAAATCATTTTAATGCCTAAGAACCAGGATTAATGAATTGACCTATGACCCCAAAAATGCACTAAAATTGTAGGTATGGCACTCTGCCTTTGGATCAGCTTAGACGGCTATATGGGTAACGCAAAGGCAAAGTAACTACAATTTTAGTGTCTTATCTTTTTAAATGTAGCCTTTTTTTTTACTGCTTCTTCAAGGCAGCAATTTCACACCGTTATGCTGCTTCGCCATTCTGTATAGACTAAATTACTGTGACACAACAACAGCAATCCCTTCTAGGTAGAAAACAGGCAGTTGATTACAGTCAATTTTCAGCCATAACTGTAAATTTAAAGATGTATAGTTGAACACAGTGGTCCAACATATCGGAAATTTCTGCTGTGCTTATTTTATGTAATGGCTGAAAATGAATAAACTAAGGCTCAGCGCTGTTTGATATTAATGTATTGTAAATAACAAAAATTGTGATTTTGTCTATAAAAGGTACAACCACAGCATTTGGGGACAGAGTTGTCTTGCCTTTAAGGCAGAATTAAAGGTGGTCACAGCGCTGAAACATCGTCTCTATAAAGGGTCAGCCAGCTGGATGGGATCATGGGCGGTGCAGGTCTGATGTTTGAAAGATGTGTTATGCAAAGAAGAGTAATGGCCAAAAATGTCTACAAACTGGGAAAACAATGAGGTCATGGAGCTCCTTACCCTCCGAGCAGAGGACAAGATGCACTGCCATATAACAGGGATTGTTATTGTCATGTTAATGCTATTGTTATTGTATTTGCTTCATTTATACATGTCTGCTTTAAAAGTACTAACCGAGAACATTTTAAGTAACCCTCAATTTTTTTGTTTTTTTCATTATCAGGTTTGACCTAAATTAAGATTACATCATCACCACCATCATCATCATCTTCATCACTAATCCGCCTATGCTCATTGTCATGTTATCAGTTACTATGTCATTGACACCGTCCTTATTCTGACATTCACCATTCCCTATAATACGCTTACTTTTCTTAGCCCGAAAGAATCACAAATCTGTGGGGAACCCAAGGCAGAACAGTACTATTTACTGCGGTTTGCCTCAGGTTTTGGTTGGATTTAACGGTTACTGCAATTTTTACACCCTATTTTTTCTAGAACACAACCAGGACATTTGTCACAAGGTAAAACAGATATCCAGAAGTTTAATTTCAGTCATAACTCAATTTTGACCAAAATTATTAATGTGGTTAGGCTCTGTAGGGCAGTGTGGATGTCCAGCAAAAACTGCCAGCAATAAGATAGAAAAAATTCCACTGCCAACACTCTTATGTATTTTTGAGGAAGCAGTAGTGCTTGTATTCAGTGTAAATGCGCTTTATGATTGCTATGTGTTTGTAATTCAATAAAATACTATGCAGCAAGCTGTATAATGCTGCACTCACTGTAGACCATCACAGCAGTTTTATTTATGGAGGAAAAAACACTGAAGTGTTGTTGAGCCACTGCTCAGAAGAGATGCTACTTCTTACAAATCAGCTCATCCCCAAACTCTGCTGGGTAAAAAATAAAATAATGAAATATAATTATCGCCCCTCTGAAACTCAGACAAAAATCTGGAAGATAATGGGGTAAATCTCGATTCTGTGGTTTACCAATTTAAAAGATAATAATATGGTAATTCTGTGGCTTTTGACTCTTCCTAGGCATTGATGTTGATAGGGAAAGGAACAAAATGAAACTAAAGATTACCCCGATGCTAATACAGTGCTACTTGCCAGCAGTTTCATCAGACTGTTGGAAGGATATAATTGAGGAAAATGTAAAAGCTGTTGACAGAACTCTGAGCAGACAAAGCTTTTTGGTTAAAAAAAGCCTGTGGACTCATATACATCGCTGGCTACTTGGCAGCCATTGTATGTAGTGTAAGTAGATCTATCCCACATAAAAGAACTGACAGAGCAAGGTACATTGTGGGATTTTTTTCAACAAGAGATGGGGCAATGAGGGAAAATTGCTGTCGCTCAGCAAGCACCACGGCCCTTGGTTAGGTGAGAAAAAAAGTGCTTACTCTCCAAACAGAGTGGCCTCTATTAGATTTGCGGGATGAAGTCTGCTCATCTGTGCGCCTTGTAATAGGATTACAACTCTTGCTACTGGAGACAGATGCTCTCTTGGTTTGCACACTGCTAATTTCAATGTCATCTTTCTTTGAATAAGGGAGGAAAGCATCACATTAACTATGTGACTACCCATGACTTGTGAAGCCTCTTTGCCAAAACAAGTCAGTCATCTCAAATTACCTGGTATTGATACTCTGCAAATTGGCACTCACTACAATAAGCACCTCTTTATTGTCAAGAAATGTCTCCATGCATTTAAAAACTGAAGTGATCAATATTCTTAGCCTACATTAAAGACTCATCAGAAGGCTGTGGAATGTGAGAGAACTCTGTAGTATCTCTCAGCTATAGAGCATTTTAGCTTCTTTTAGCTCCTCATTTTGGTTTTATGGCCAATAACCACACAGTTTTGGTTCAGTTATATTGTTGTCATTGACCTGGTTTACAGCAGCAACAGCACACAGCTGTTTTTAGTTTTAAAAAAAAGTTCTAAAAACCTCAACACAGAACTGCAGGCCAGGGTTGCAACATTATGAGATTTTTACGGTATGATACCTATCTCAGAAAATATTGCTGTTTCACAGTATTACAAAATTTATATTATTATCAGTCAGACTGACCCTTAAAGGAATGATGACAGAAGGCTTATTTTTGGTCGATCAAACCTTTTATTACTGTAATAGGAACTTAAATAGGCTCAACCTTGAAAATAACTAAAATAAAGTGGAGATTCAACATCCACCCATCCATTTTCTAACCGCTTATCCTCTTTCGGGGTGGCGGAGCCTATCCCAGCTGATATTGGGCGAGAGGCAGGGTACACCCTGGACAGGTTGCCAGACTATGACAGGGCTGACACATAGAGACAGACAACCATTCACACTCACATTCACATCTACGGACAATTTAGAGTCAGCAATTAACCTGCATGTCTTTGGACTGTGGGAGGAAGCTTTACCCAACTGTTTGTGTCAACAACTCTTAAACTCAATGTACTCTTAAACTGGTAAAGTTTTTTTTTTTTTTTAGGTAAGCCTTTTGAAGGGGGTTAAATACTAGCATTTGCTCAGCATGGTTTTATTTTATGTACGCGATACTGGGATTTGTACCCAGAAGTTGTTGTAAACAAACATTGTGATTCAGTCTATATAAGGTGATAATACACTATTGATTGGTTTAAAGCCTGCTCTGCTTGTTCTGCTACACTATTATTTTTAACTAATAGGCAACAGTATGTTGCTGCACTGAAAAATCTAGAGTTCACTTGCATAGGTTGAATCACTTGTGTGCAATGTGCAAGTATCTCTGCTATTATCGTAAATCATGCAAAGCTGAATCAAGTAGTAAACTGTACTGAATACGCTTGCAATATTACTGACTTGTTGTATAAGACGAAAAAGCTATGACCCTTTAATGTAACTGAAAGTACTCTCAGTGTCAATAGGTAGAATAGCAGGTGTTGGTGTCCTTGATATGGCTGTAGAGAACTGTTTATGCCAAGAATATGTGCTATGGTCACAACAACAAAACTGAATGAGAATTGCACTCCCACAACCTTGAGACTTTTTGCTGCCTCGTTATATCTAGGTCTGCTTTTGCTTTCCTACTTCAGAGGAGTCACATAATTACCTGTGCATTTTCTCCTTGAGCCCGAGAAAATAAATACACTCCTATATATCCACTGCGACTGACCAGAGAGTGGTTTTAGTTATCACAGCATTAACCACCACTGTGGAGCTTCTATTTTTAAAGAATACAAATGTTTGTAAAATATTGTTAAGACAGGAAACTTGAAATTGTGAAGAAATTGTTGGCTTAATAGACTCCAAAAAATAATTCTGTGGCTTTCTATATATAACAATATATACTCATTAGCCGTTACCCATTTATTTTGTGCATTCACATGTAAGGGTAGTGTGTCCTGATTTTTGTTTGGATAAGGGGTAGGGCGACGTGTTAGGGCTACATGGCTTTCCAAATAGTGATTTATCAGAAGCACACTTCAAATCCAGTGCAAGACGTCTGTGCAAGCAATAAGAGAAACACACAAATGTATTGACATTATTAATCCAAATTTAAAATGTATGACAACCAGTCATATTATCTTAATTTAATGGTGTTTAAATGCATTGTGCTTTTTGCTCATTAGAAGAATGACAAAAGAAACCACTGGTATGCTGGTGTCTTTGTAACTAACTTGCTAGCTAGTTAAAGTTGCAAATGATGACCTGAATTTCACCTAAGTCCAGCAGCAAAGTTGTTACTTACTACAATTTTGGGTACATTTCTTGTTTTGAAGATTATTTTGTGGGGCTTTTTGCCTTTAATGACAGGACAATAGGGGTGTGAGGGGGGATGGGGGTGAGGATGACATGCAGCAAAGGGCCGCAGGCTGGAACTGAGCCTGCAGCTGCTGCAGCAAGGACATTGTCTTTGTACATGGGGCAACTGCTCTGCCCACTGAGCCACTGGGCACCCCAGTTTTGGGGACATTGTAATCAAAAATATTTCAGTTCCAAGAACTTCAATTAATACTCATTCTATAATATTCTTTAGACACACACAGAGCTGACTGCAGAGCGAACTGAAGTAAAAAGTAGTGTCCACCTGCTTTGTCCTTAGTTGTTTAACACAACCACAACACACTTGTTCAGCCCCCCCCTTCTCTCTACCAGCGGTACCTGCAGGCAGTGAATCACAGCAGCAGCAGAGAACGGACGACGGGAGGAAGGACTGATACTGACTGATGTCTGTGTTCTTCGTTCTTTCTAAACTTCACTCAGTATTTCAATGTCGATTCGTTTCCTGTGAGATAATATTGACTGTATACAGTGACTTTGCGGTTGAAAACTTTACTGTTGCTGCTCTAGAAACAAAATTTAAATAGTAGTATTTAAAATATTCAGTTCAAATCCTATTCTGAGTTCATTATTATATTTTTAAATTTGATAATTACAAGAAAAAAAAAAAACAATTCAAGAACAGAAATCGCACATGTGATTGATTTCAGATACTAACATCTGACCATACTGTATCCATGGTCCAGCAGCTGTAACTACACAATAAGGCATTTTAAATATTTTCATAAGGAGTGCCCAACCAATTTTTATTAAGCATGTAAGTATTTTCAATATCTGTCTCAAAGCACCAACACTGCTAAGGAAGAGGGTCATTATTCAGTGTCTCATCGACCGTCTGGAAGAAGATGCAAGGGCCTTGATCAAGGGCTTTGATTGAATTATTGGTACAATAAATAGTTTTCAGGGTGTTTAGCACTGTTAGTTTTGAAGTTTAAACTAACGTGATCACACATGACTGTGAGACAAGATCATAAATATGCAAAGGAAAAGCATAGCAAGTGAGCAGTGACAGATTGTTCTTTGTGTGTTTGTGTTCCTGTCTTTTAACACACACACTGAAAGCTTAAAGTGAGCTCCCGCCGGTTATCTTTGCAATGTCTGCAGGATGCTGCTGATGCACCTATCAGTGAACAAGAGGAGATGGTGAGGGATGTGATGAAGATTTACCTGCTGCGGAACCAAGGTGGGTCAGTCGATGAACCTACTGATGCAGGGATTTTGATTGAGGGCATCATTGTCCTCAGCAGTCTTGGTGATCGCAGCAGAGCCTGCTGCTACCTGTCAGGACTAACCTAAGCCTTGGATCTGAGATACCACGGCTGGATCCTGGAAATTTTTTGACCAAGATTCAGAGACTGAAATAATAACCTGTGTATGTAGTTGCCAACTACTGTTTAGCAAGATGCTTTCATAATATGGGAATTTTCATTAGCAAGGTACAACCGCCTGAACATTTAGCTGGTGTAACTAGCCTACATAAGAGATAGGGATGTGAACTGTTGTGCTGCTTTTCAGTTTGCTGCACTGTGCGCCAGCTGCGTCTGGTGGGAGCTAGCTAGTGGCACCACACATTCGGCCATTACTGCTAATGCTGTGCTCAATCCAAAAGCGTGAGTAAGCAGTTCAATTTTGAGCCACAAACCCTCTTTAGCATTGTTTACTATGTTAACACTGTTAGCTCTGTTAGCACCATTAGCAGTGATTCAAAATGAAGCCAGGGTTTTCTAAAGGGGGAGGACCAGGGGATGGCCACCATGTTTCTTCAAGCACTTGAATAAATGATCAGCGCTGCAAGCTAGTTCCCACCCAACTGGGCGGTGCACAGTGCAGAGCAGTCAAGCCTAACCAGTGGAAACCAGAGGGTGGGCCGTGGACACTATGTTTCTGCATGTTAACGCTGTTAGCCAGTTGTCTGTCAGCAAAGCCAACAGAAAATAAAAGGCAAAGTATCTACATGACAAAACATTAAAATTTCACCACGGCTAAATGCTCTGAAATATATAAACTGGAGAGCTTTTAGTTTGTTTCCAGCTTATTGTGAATAAATCCTTGCATTTCACAGCACCATAGTAACAGTTAAAAGTAATGAGTTTAACAACAGTGTGAGCGGACAAAGCATGTCTTTTTCTACCTCTTAGAAACAGTGTAATTTTCTGCTATCTGCTAACATCTTGCTATTGACTGAAAGCTTTAAGTCAACAGCAAAAAAAAAAAAACATCAATGCTTACAGCCTGAAATGAGCTGGGTGCTTCAAAATAAAAGCACCAGTGGTTCCAGTTTGATTAATTCAATAACAATACCTTATTTAACATAACTTTATTATGACAGTAATTTCTTCACTGAAGTTCATTTAATAAATTTGTATTTAAGTGATCTACAGCAGTTTAGAGGATATTCAAAAATAAAGATATATATTGTGTATCGCGATACAGCCTAAAAATATTGTGTTATTTTTTAAAGAAACATCGCCAGCCCTACATCATAGTATTCAGACTGTAGTTTTTGAGGCAAGTTATGTGATTGTCTTATTTGTGACAGTATTAATTTGGGTTACTGCTGGGTTTAGTTATAAAGCTGACTACAAAAAGGAAATATAAGTGTCCTTCACAGTAGTTTCACAATGCATAAGTGCTTTTGCCACAATGTGAGGACTACAGGTGATTATCATTTAAAATGTTTCACAATCATCATAGGCAACTCTAAGAGAGAATGATAAGTCCTTGTTCATTATTTCAACACCAACTTCACACATTTCTGAGAGAGAGAAATGAGGCACTCTGAACCAATACTTCTCCTCAAGAACAAGTGCTTTCTGAGTTACTTTGAGCTAGTGTTAGAAATAGAGAAACTCTGGGATGTCATTGGCACCATTTACCTCAACATGTTCTGATAATTGGCGATATCGATCTGGTAACCTCTGCAACAAAACAGTACCAACCTTCAGCATCCGGCCCTGATGAGGACTGTGTTTACCATCCTGCACATTTGACAGATTCCTCCTTCATCCTCGGAGTGCTTCACACTATGTGAAGCTCTTTTGTGTTGGTAAAAGTGGAGCACACTGGATTAGCATGAGACGCTTGAAAAATTCCTTCCTTATTGCGATGTGTCCGACTGCCACCCCTATTTTTAATTGCCCTGTGTGTTCATGACTTATGTAAGTGACCTAAACCATCGCTTCACTGACCAGCTTTGTGGACTGCAGATACTGTATGCATGGCAACAAAATCCTATTATAAACCCATATTTTAAGCTTTCTTCTTCACAAACAGAGACAGTGGAACCTAACACCTGATTAGGCAACATGCTGTTCAGCTCGCGTCTGACCTGGAAAGAGATGTGTGTACTGTTTGTGTGTGTGTGTGTGTGTGTGTGTGTGTGTGTGTGTGTGTGTGTGTGTGTGTGTGTGTGTGTGTGTGTGTGTGTGTGCATGTGTGTGTAGGGCAGGAACACAACATTGAGAAAAACAAGTGAAAAAAACCTCTTCAATCCCAAGAAGAAGGGAAAGAGAACAGCATGTTTCTATTCAAGCTTGACGAAGACGCCACGTGCATGTGAGAACATAATGAAAAAATATTGATCATATTGTGTACCATTCTTCAGCATTTGGGAATAAAAAATAATTGCCAGTATTTCAAAAATAATAAATATTTGTTATTCTGTCCTGTGCTTCAATCTTTTTTTTTTTACATACAACAATCACAGTCTGGGGATTCAGCAAACGGACAATCCTTCCTTATTATAGTTTATTATATTAGTATTTGAAAACGTGTTCTACTTGCTAAACAAAATTTTAACACCAATGCGAGAATCTTTAGTGTCTCATTTTCAAGACCGGGAGACCTTTTTCAGAAACATCTTCGGCAGAGTGTGTGAGATAGCAGGATTGATCTGATGCTGAGATTGTACTATAATTACCAACAGAAAAAACAAGCTCTCATTCTCTCTCCTTCTGCTCGTCTGTATCTTAACAAGATAATCTGGTTTCTGACATTACAATAAGACAGCCTGTGCAGATCCTACAATGACCTCCCACGCTGCTGTAAGACTTAAAATACAGCTCAAGATGGCTGCAAATGACCCCTGCTGCTTCACCTGCCCTTTTCTCCTCCATCTTGTCCATCCCCCTTCTCTGCAGTCACACTGAGGAATGTTTCATAAATGGTGGAAAGACAGACATTCACAATCAGTCTGACTGTCTAGGGGAAAAATAGGACTGTCAGGGACTTTAATATCTTTCTAATTCTCAGGAGACTTAAGTTTGATTTTCAGCACTGTCTGACCTTAAAATTTGTCACATGTGATGCAGTTTCTTTTCTTCATTTTAAAACCTTTTATTTGCCACACTTGATTAACACCAATTTATTTCAATCATGAAAAAAACTATTTTCAATCACAGGGAAGTTAAGGTCATAAAATCAATAAATATTACAAATTAAAGATACTAATGACTTGTATTTTGTCAAAATTGCCTTGGGCAAAGTTTGTCTCTCACAGTTTTCATTCAGTAAGTTCCACCCTTTCAACACACAATGTAATCAGAAGAAAGCCTGTACACTGAAAGACATGATCACATGTACAAAGGAACTTAGGCTAAGCTAACTCCTAGCAAGAAACAGCCAGACTATCACAGGGCTGACACATAGAGACAGACAACCATTCACACTCACATTCACACCTACAGACAATTTAGAG
>JAPZEB010000006.1:2676757-2694882 GCA_029783705.1 Chaetodon striatus
GGCAACAACAAACATGGCTGAAAGTGAAATGATTACTGACTCTGCTGTGGTCCCAAAAAGAGGAGCAGCTTCAGTAGTGTGGAATAAACTGTGGCGTCCTGAATGTTTTACTTCTCAGACTCTATTAGTGACTTACCGCTCAGAGGGAACTCATTCAGCGGCTCCTCTGACAGCAGCACAGCGTCTCTCCCTCTCCTCTCTCGCCATGCGCACGTCATAAACCTTTGGTAATGTTAACCTATGTGAAAAACTCCATATATGTGACTGTGTGATAGTTGTGGTATCATATCAGCCTGTCACAGGTTAAAGTGTGATGATTAGAGGAGAAATGGCAGAGCATAAAGGTCCAGGTGGAAAAAAACAAACAAATTGTTTGCAATGCCCTCTCCATAATTTCTCCAGTACTCACCTGCTTGCCTGGAGTTTGTTCTGGATACAATGTGGAGTCTGAAAGAATCTAATAGCTACTTTTCATTTAAGCTCTCTCCATAATTGTGTTTACATGGACATGAATAACCTGTTTATGATTATGAGCATGTAAACACCATATTCCATTTATGAGAAACTCGAATCTGCCAGCTGGAGTACTCTGAAAGAAACCGGGATGTATATGGGGAATATGAATAACCTAATTTCTCTGTGCTCATGTAAACAAAATACCCTGAATATGATGATAACCAGGATAACCCTCACAGAAAGGTTAGGCCTCGATCACACAGCAAGCATTTTGCTCACAAGGCGCACCACACTTGCTGTGTCTTTTTATTGTTGCTAGGGAGCCATCCCATCACCTCCTTACAGAAGGCCCGCCTCTCAGATCATCCCATTGGACAATGGAGCAAAAAAAGCAAACTGACGTGAGGCGCTCTTTTGCTCTGAGTTGAGGTTTTTTTCAACTCGAGGAGCTCAGAGTGCTCCGGCAAAAAAGCCAGGTGCCTAAAGCACAGAAACACAAAATGCTAAAACAGCAAGCAAAAAGCTTCATTCTCATTAAAACCAATTACCAAAAGCTGTCTCCAGCTGCTGAAACATTTTCTGTGTGATCGGGGCCTTATTCATGTCCATGTAATCACACTCCATGTGTTTTGAATTTGTAACATACTGACGGCTTCTCCCATGTTCCTGAATGTATTTTTATCTCTAGCTCTTTTTCCCATTTTTGTTTAAGACGTGGTGCATTTGTTTGTGTTGCATTCAGTATCTCTGGTCTGGTCTGTCACCAGAACATTAGTCTGTTTCCTCCACATGCTGGCCTCATAAGTCACCTGTCAGTGTTGGCCAGCACGTTTTGATGAATGTTAGTGACAAACCCTTGAAGAATGGTCTTAGTTCTCAGTTCAGTCATGATCCTTGGTCAGTTTTTTCCCTTGAGTGCCCCCATTGTGTGAGACAGAGGACTAATGCCAGTGTCCATGTCATGCTCCATGTGGAGAAACCAATGCCTGAGTGATCAGCCATGATTTGTTTAATATGTACGGACAGATGAGGAATACTGGCAGGCATAAAGACCAGTGAAGTTGATGCTTAGTGTCACCATGTTTGATGAGCTGTGAGTGATAGAGTTCAGTCTTTACAGAGAAGGAACGGCCACCTGCAGGACTGACAGCACCAGAAAGATGTTGTTGTTTTTTTGAATCGCGATGTAGCTTTGTCTCTGTGCATGTGTGTGTGAATCTCTTGTGACAGTTGAGGCGTGGATGTTATTTGCCCTTGTCTCTTTTCTCTTATTTGGTAAACTGACCTCCTGAAAGGGGCCAAACCTGTCACTGCTAAACAGTAACCATCATGGAGACACAGCAAGACGTCCTGCTGCCTGTCGGCCAGTATCCCACATGTCAGTTGACTGTTGTTGTATCTGATCATGCATTTGAAATGTTATTCCTTGAAAAGTCCAGCAGAAATGGAATATAATATAATAAGTATGTTTTCTATAGCGTATAATCACCTGAAAATAAGAATCGTTGTGTTTTCGTTTCCTCAGAATGAGCTGTTTATATCTACATAGCCAGCAGGTCCTCGTATATGGAGATCACCATGTTGCACCACCATCTTTCTACAGTAGCCCAGAACAGACAAACCAAACACTGGCTCTAGATTACACTTCAGAGAGCTGCTATCCTCGTTTTCTCTTTGGTTACATCTCGTATTGATTATTGCAATTCTGTCCTCTTTGGAGTTCCTCTCAAGTGTCTTCATGAACTCCAGTTTTGTCCAGAATTCAGCTGCCCGTATCATTACCAGCAGTTTCACTGACATCCCATCAAATCTCGCATTAAAATCCTGCTTCTCATCATTAAGGCCCTTCATAATAAAGCCCCTTCGCACCTGTCTCAACTCCGTCATATCTACACACCCTCCTGTACTCTTAGACCCTTGGTTCTAGAGCATCAGCCGATCTGGAACTCTCTCCCCCATGACATTGGCAATACTGACGCTGCTGACTTGTTTCCACCTCCAAATCCCATCTGAAAACACAACTTTTCAAGCTGGCATATGTGATTTAATAGTGACACACGTATTGAGCGTTGCACTGATGATGATTTTATTATGATGATTTTACACCTAATATTTATAATTATGATTTTTTGTCTAGTCATTTTAATAACTTTTATTGTATATTACGGAATAGTTTGATTTTATGATCTATGGATACATTGCTGCTTGTTTGTTTTTTGGGGGGGGGTGGTTTTGTTTTTTTTTACTGTGTCTTGTAAGGTGTCCTTCAGTGTTCTGAAAAGTGCGTATAAATAAAAAGCATTATTATTATTATCACTATTATTAGAATAGTTAGAAGCCACAGCGTGACAAGCAGCGTCAGAAAAACACAAAAAATTTTTTACGTGAAACAGCTTTATTCAGTCTTTTAACTGCTTTAAATCATCAAGTCCATTCGTTTGGGAGAAGAAGGGGCTGCTGCAGATAATTCAGCTCCTGGTAAAAACCTCCTGAAGGTCTGGATAGAAAGTTATCAGAGGAAAAGGTGCGCACACATTAGCAGGTGATAGGTTAACAGCCTGGCTCCAACGTGCCAGACGGCTGGGAGAAGCCGTTTAACATGAAACTGCTTTATTCAGTGTTTTTAGTCACCAGGTCTATTTGTTTTGGAGAGAGGAAGACCTTTGCGTATAATTCAGCTCATGGCAAAAACCTCCTTAACATCTGGATTCGAAACAAGGTGAGCCCATAGCATGTGCTGAACGAGCAGCGCATCTGTAACGTTCCAAACAGCATAGGAGAAACACAGATTTGTAACGTGAAACAACTTTAATTTGTGTTTCTATCTTTTTAAATCACCTGCTCTGTTTGTTTGGAAGAGGAAGAGACCTCTGCAGATAATTCAGCTCCTGGTGAAAACTTCCTGAACAATTAACTCAGAAGGAATCCAAATCAGGAGAGGTATAAGGTGGTTTATATCTGCAATTCTCACAACTAGACATTACTAAATTGCTTAAATTTTCACACTGGAGCTTTAAATGAATCTTTGGACATGGATTCTGGGGAATACACACACACACAGTTGTGCAGACAGAGTGATCTGCTTCTTTGTTGCTTAATGTGCTCCTAATACTCCAGAGAAAGCATTTGATGGATTGCAGGTTCCAAGCAAAGCAATCTGACAACTGCTGACACATTTGGAGTAAAAATGCGACACACACCAGCCTTTTAAAATGATTACAGACATTTTAAGGGTCATCTGAGTATTCTGATTTTCTTGTTGATTGAAGGGACATACCAGTAAAACTGGTAGTCTTCCGTCTTCTTCACAGTGAAACATTAAATCTCGCCCTGTTCCTAAAAACCTCAACATTTCATGTGTGGCTGCTTCTCTCATGAAAAACTAAATTTGTCTTAGGTTTTGGTTTCTATAGTAACCAAAACACTGTGGTTAAACTATAGACACAAGACTTTTCAGTGCTTTCACATGCACTTACCCCTGTGGAGCTTCCTCGTAAACAAACATAGTTTTGTTCCCATTTAGTGTTTCACACCAAAATGCATTATGTTTCTGCTTCAGACCTGATAAACACATGAAATGCATTTTCTTTCTTCGTCAAACATTTGTAAAGCCCTGCTCATGTAAACACTACAGAGCACTACAAGTTGTTGAAAACTCCCAAAGACCAGGTCTACCTTAGAAATGATTTATTGTTACATCTATGAGAATTACACACACTTACCTGCCACAGCATGACGCCTGAGAGTAAATACAATAGAATAGAATAGAAGACAAAGCATTTATCACCTTTACTGATATGACAACCTGAAAACAGTAGCAACTTTGCACACTTTGAGTTCAGCCCGTCCCCATTTTAGCCATCCAATTAAATGTAAAGAATTTAATTTAAAGCCCTCTTGCTACTTTACACCGCTCAAATATTCAGTTCCCCTGGAAAATGCATCACAGCACAGAAACTTAAGATGCTCTAAATTCCCTTTCACTTGTACTTTAAGTCTGTTGTTCTGTGTTTTAATGGTCCTGCAGTGTCTGCCAGAGGCAGCAGGTCAACAGGTGGTGTCCAGGATGAAAAAATCCTTTACAGAGTTTTTGGCTCTGCAGAGTCAGTGGGAGCTGGAGATGTCTCCCAGGCAGGGCAGAGGGCAGCTGATGATGTTCTCCGTGGTGCTGATGACCCTCTTAAGAGCTCCCCTGTCTGCTGCTGAGCGGCAGGTGTACCGCACTCAGATGCAGTGTGCTGGTACACTCTCAGTGGAGGAGCGGTGGAAGGCCAAAGGGTGTGGGTCCTCGCTGAACCCTGTTGAGTTTCTCCTGCATTGTCTGCCGGTTTCAGTCCATTTAGGTTAATATATAATGCAGAAAATACTTGAGGGATGATCATTCATCGTCCATTATGGTTTCAACAATACCCTGCAAAACAGCAACTTTCCTGCGTTGGTGTTTCCTTTCTCTAACAATTTAATCAGAATGATCCAGATTTGGAAATTCCATGTTTTCTGTCCATGATCATTTCATCACCTTACTTTTGTGCCGTTGGGTTGGATCACTCTGATCCAGACACTGACTTTTCAAGATTATCAAATATGGATAACGAGTGCTCTAAATGGGACTACATGTCACAATAGAGTGTCCCAGGAATGAGTCCTAAAACCTGCAAACAAGTTAGCATTTCAGCACTTCTGGTTCCCTCCTCTTGAAATCAATGGGTTTTTGGATTAGGTGTTTTGTTAGATGTTTGAAATAAGGTCTGTGCTTAACAGAAGCTTAAGAGACATTTATGTTTTGTTCTACAAAATAAACTTTGTCAGTGAATATCCTATATTATCCATATTATCCATATCCTTATTTTGAAGCTTTTATGTGTCTTAAAAAAGGAGGTTGCAAACAAGTTGGTAAATTAGACTACATGACGTCACCACACTGACTCAGCCTTGCGGTGGTGTAGATCATTTATAGCCGACTGCTTTTTACCTCTGGCCATGCTTTAAGGCTGTAAGTATCATACACATTTGTTTGCCACAGAGCTTATTTTCTGCAATAATTCAGAATCCAATGGAAAAATCCCCTAGGGTTTTTGACCAGGGTGACGGCAGTTGTTGCATTGGACGTCAGAAAAATGTCAGTGACTCCCTCGTCAGACACAGACGAACAAAGATATCCTTAAACGTTGGCATGATATGCAGCCTCAGGGAAAAACACGACAAACAACAATGAAAGTTAAGGGGGCGAAAGTCTGAGTAGGGTAGGTGAAGGGGTGATGGATGGGTCCAACAATCACTGACTTTCATCCGCAAGGCTGGTGTTTACTTCTTGTAAGATTATAAAGCCGAACCCTGTTCACTTTTCCTAAACCCAACCACCACAGCAGTGTGTGTTTGCAAAATGTAACCACGTGTGTCTGTTGGTGAAGGAAAAAGCATCAATTTGTGGCATTGTACTGACGTAGTGCTTTTATTTTGAAAGAGACTGTGTGCAAACTGTACATTTCCTGTGAAAACAGAAGTGTATTTTGAAAACAGACAATGCATGTAACAGGCTAAAGTTGACACAGCATCCCAGAACATCAGCAACCAATGCACCCAGTGTACCTTCCGCATCAAATTCGTCATGGAAAATCCATGACCAAACATCGATATGTGACGAGGTCGGAGTGAGAATGTTTTGGCGTTGTGAAAGATTCCATCTGACGCTGCCCAGCGATGGATTATACCACTGCAAAAGGTAGCTTTTGGCGTTTGCGTCTGACGCTGAAATCATTAACAAAGCAATGGTATTTGATGACTTTGGAATGAGAACAGGCTGGCACATCATCATAGCAAGCTTTTTGAAAGTAGATCCTCGCAATTTTTGAAATGGATGTCTGCAGAATCATTTCAAACATATCACTACAAAGACAATCAGTTGTCTTGGTGGCAAAATGCAGGAAAAGATACAAATCAATAACGTCTTAAAAACATGTCAGGAATAGCTCATTAAATATAAAACTGTAATGCTGCTGCTAAGCAATCTTACCACCTACACGACTGCTATACTCTAATGACCAAAGTACCAAAGACTCACCATGGATGCTTATAGGACAGTGACTGTTCCAGAGGCAGAACGTCTAAAATCACAGACAGCCTCTAGAGTCAGACACATTCAAGTAGCTGGCGATGGCGTGCAGAGCAGGCACTGAAGAGCTGTCATCTACAATTCCATTACTTGATTGACTACATTTTTCTGTAGGTCAGTGATACTTTAAGTGCATTCAAATGGTTAAGAACCTGAGATTTTTTTCTCAATATAAAGCTATTACTTTTGCTGCCTATTTTTGTATTCCCTTTTACAGTATCTATCTGCAGCTGCAAAGCCAGGTTCAAACTAACCCTAAAAGAACTTCAAGTCTACCATTCGTATGCACTGGAGTTTTCGAGGCCACCGCTATACAAAAACTCGTCTCTCAATGGGAAATTGTCCATCAGTAAAGCCAATAATTTTTTTTAACACTAGTATTCAAGTTCATGCTTAATACTTTTTTCAAAGCAACACACTTACGAGTCTGCCCTTGTGAAAATGTGCTCCCATTTAACAACTCGTTTCTCAGTAAAACCTTTAATTTTCCTGTAATTCACTATGTTTTAACCTTTGTTTGCACACACCCACGTGCGCACACACATATTAGATTTGAAGCTCAGTTGTGTAATTGGATCCTTTTTTAATAACATATTGAGGAGCTTGTTACAATAGAATGGGCTTAATTAATTAATGCTTCCAAGCTCTTCTGCCTCTGTTTTCAGACGGAGTGTGCAGGGCTGTGCAGTCATTTTTTGGTCTACAGTACATCATGAATGTTAGTCTAATGTGTTAGTCATGGGGTTGTTTTTCTATTCTTTTGATGTTATCAAAAGGTGGCCTAGCTACCTTAGTAGCAATGAAGGACAAGAAAAGAAGCAACACAAGAACTGAGGAAGTGCACGGCTCTGACAGGAGAAAATACAAAAGAATAATTATCTTACCATTGACATACTGGAAGAAACATTTTGCTTATTTTTGGGGAATTTTGGAGTTGTACTTTTTCATTTGTCCTTGTGTAAATGTCGAGTCCATTGACATCTTCCTTCATGAGGCAGGGGATTGGAAATGACTTGAAATGAAGTTAGTTTTAAAAAATTCCGTTATTGTTACTGCCTTCCAAAGAACATGGGTGTTTTATATTCCTCTACCAATACTGCTAATGTTTGGTTAGTTTCAGCGAGATAAAATGAAATAAAATAAAATAAAATACCTGTTGAAGGTCAGTGAGAGATTGTGGTCATGTCTTGGTTAGGCAGTGTCCTCATTTAGGGGCCTGAGGGTGAAAGCTCAGTGCTGGCCTGGTGTATCTGGTACCTTCCTCCCATCCTCAACAGGGGGAAAAGGCTGTTTTCTGGGTGGCAGGGATCCTTAGGGCCCAAACACATGCCATATTTATTGCTCCTTCAAATCCATTGTTGTCAGTGCAAGTGCATGGAAGATACACTCAAGCCATGCCGTCATGACATACAAGTGTTCCCAAGTGTTTTTCAGGGTGTGATGGCTATCCCCTGAGATTACCAAAGTTCAACTTTTGGAAGGCAGCAAGGGACACCACACGTCATGTGACTATGAACAACCAATCACAGTCGGCTGATATCTTTCCTTTCTGTTGTTAGAATTTGATCCTAGATTGTATAAATAATGGACGTAGCTATGGTGACAACACCCATTGGTTTGTGAAAAACCATTCTAAAGCCTTGAGTTCGGAATTTCAGCTGTCGCCATCTTGGTTTTTTGGATGTGACCATATTTGGAAGAGCGGTTGGAGCAGTAGAGGAGTGAGGGGTGGATCTGACTGAGAAGCCGAGGACACTATAGCATAACTTTGGGCCCTAATAAAATGTAAACGGGCATTTAACATGGGGGTCTATGGGGGATTTACTCCATTTATGGAGCCAGCCTCAAGTGGCCATTAGAGAAACTGCAGTTTTTGGCCCTTTCACATTGGCTTTATATTTCAGCGTTGGAGGTTGCCGCTTGATTTTAGCGAACACTTAAAATAACGCATGTGGCAGAGGATCATTTCCGAACTTGGGATTTCTTTTGGGTAGGTTATGGTTGCTTAAGAATTTTTCCGCACAACCTGGCACATGGCACGATAGTAGTGCTCAGCGCTTGACCTTGTGTCCTCCACATAGTAAAAGACGCAGCATGTTTATGAGCCCTTAATAATTCTACTGGCCTTATTCTTGCAGCACCTTGTGTAAACCACCCTTAAGATGAAAACACACTGTTGCTGCTGCGGCGCGGTGTCTCATGTGACACGTGTCAAGTGCACACCTAGCACACACCAGATGTGTCATGCTGGAGCTCATCAACAGATGACCTCGCAAAGTTATTACTAATTTTATTTAAAGATCTGTACTTCTTCCACTTACACTGTAGCTTAAAATCATGTGTGGAGATTCCCTAATTAAACTTGATTTCTCACCTAATGAGCTGATCTCCAAAGCTATGACTCACCAGGCATATCTTTTTGGCCATGTTCTTTATAATGACAGGATTGTGGGTAATTTAGCTTGGGATATTTCTTGACCTCAACAAGTCTCTCCTTATCCATTCAAGCTGCCATAGGAGCAGAGAAAAAGAGCTGCTACAGGAGCTGGTATGTACAAGCGCAGAGTGAGTGAGGGAAAAATGCATTTAATTCCAGGGGAGGCTGGAAATAGGACAGTCGTGTGAAGTGCCATGGGGCAGCGTGTCCAGGGGCACAGATGCACGTCTAGCTGCCGGTGGCATGGGGTTGTACATTGAAAATAATAAGGCTGTATTTTTTGATGCGTGGAGCTCGCCGCTGGTGTGTTTTGGCCTTTAGGCAGGGTGGAGCACTGCTCATTGTATGCTCAGACAAATGAACCACTCTTTGCAGGGCCTTGCGGTCTCGATCGGAGCTGTTTCCTTACCGCAGTGATGTTCCCTTTCAGGATGCTCTCAATGATGCAGGAGTTCCTCAGCATACCTTGAATTTCCTCAAGCGTCTGAGGATCATGTTTTATTTGATTTGATCATGTTTTAATGTCTCACTGTCTCCAACAGGCACCCACAAACACAGCCCCTTCAGCTTTTTTGATCAAAACATCTCTAATTAATTCTGTCTTTTTACTTGTGAGGATAGGCAGGGGGCAAGGCAGGTAGAGTTAGTTTCAAGCCAAGTGCCGAAAGACCTTAGCTTCTCACAGAGTAACTGTTGACTCACCGACACTGATAAACAATCCTATTAACCTCCGCCAGATGCATTATGGTCACGCTCGAGGCAGTAAAACCTTTACTTATTGCTCGTCTGATAATTACTTTTTGATTTCCATTTTTTACTGCCACAAATTATTTTGCTCAAACCAAAACATTGCTTTCTTAGAACTTCATCTTTCCCACAACCAAACTCCTCCCAGTTTTCCCACACCTGGACTTGATGCGAGCTAAGACAATCAACATGACAGTCCTGGAAGCTCCTCAACACACTGTTATATTACAAAGGAGGAAGATGGTTGTATGGACTGCACTCTACTGATAAAACAAAGGCATGGAGTAAATCCACAGCATTTTTATAGGGATTAGGAGCTGGCATACCCACTGTTTAAACAAATTAGCTCTTAGCTGGTGCAAAACCCTCTTGTTATAATGTTAACTTAGCCCTACAGGACATCCAGCAGTAAAAGTCACACATTTCTGTAGATTCAGATGAATCCACTGGTGAATGTAAACTGACCTTAAACTAAATCATAATACTGACTTTAGTTTGAAATTCTAACAATTTTAATAGAAACAGATAAATGATGAGAGAAACACTGAATAAACTGCATCTTAATATATAGCAGCAGGGAGCATATGTGCAGCTGATCATGTAATGAATGACCCAGCCTATGTACCATATGGAACACAGATATACTGCAGGGTTGCATTATAATTAATTACTTTTATGTATGAACTGTTAAGGGACAACAATTAAGATCTGCGCTGTGATAAAATCTTGTTGGCCACGGTCGACACTTCTGGCTTTGGAAAATAAATGTTCTTTTTTTTAAAAAAATATACCCTGACCTGTTGAAACATCATGATAGAGGACAACAAAGTGACCCAGATCATATTTCTCCAGCCATAAAAGCAGGTGTTGAAGCAATAGTACTTGTTTGATGATGTAGGGTATGACTTTTTCACTCTTCCTAATTAATCTATGCTCCAACTTATCCATACTATGCACACAATTTTATTATTTATGTCAACAAAGTGCCACTGTAACAAAGACGTAGGTTTATTGCTCTGGAGATTTATTTGTTTTTTCATCAGCTGACAACTTGCACAGTTGTGTGTGTACATCTTTTCGGGTATATGCAACCAAACTGTACACAAACTGCTCAACTTTTGTTTTTTTTCAACATGTATGCTCTCATATAACTTAAAATATGACTTGTATCATATAGATCATTCAGATCCAAGATGAAAACACACATATATTAGCTGCTGAAAATAAATATGTAATTAAAAAATAACCAAAAGCTGCTGTTGTAACCAGGGCCGAATTGTTCAATAAATTTAATCTGGATCAGAATGATCTGGATTTGGAAAACCCATGTTTTGCAATCCAGGATCAGATAATCCATCTTACTTTTTATCTGCTTTTCAAAGCAACATTGGATTGTTAACCCCGATCTAGATACAAATTTTTCAGGATTACCAAATCTTGATAATCAGTGCTCTAAATGGCACGACATATCACAACGTAAGATACTGGCTATGTAAAAAACAAGTAGAATAAGCAGTGTGGGGTCACTTTAAGTGTTTTATTTGAGAGAAAACAGCACAGGGAATGCAATTATCAGAAACCACTTCAACATAAACGGATAAATTAAAGTTAAAATTAAAGCAATTATCTCAAGGTCACTATCTTTCACCGAATGAGGTAAAACAATGGTTATTGAGCCTATGGCCAACTGATGAAAGCCCATGCATTTGCATTAGCAGTATTAGGAACTGATGTCTAGGAAAAGAAATTCACCAGCTTGGTTTCAGGACTTAGTCTGCCAATATACACTCTGCAATTACTGCTTATTGCAAAGTGCCACCAAAGAGAATAGATCGAAGATCTTTGTAACTTTAAATCACTTTTGTTTAATATTGACAGGCATTTGCGGGATTAATTTATGGGGACAAAACACTTTCTTGTTTTTTTTAATTTACCTTGCTGAAAGGCTTAATATGTAGTCTAATGTCTACTTTATCTACTTTATCACTGTCTGATTACTTCTGAACAACTGGGCTCGGATGTCTACAGTAACCTGCTCCAGGATTCTGTTGCTCTGCCCTTAAAGACCACAGTGACTGGACAAAGGTTACCACAGCAGAACAGTAGTCTCCTACTCAGACATGAGACAAGAAAACATGCAAGTTACCAGATGTAACTCCAGTAAAATGCACAAGTGGCATCATAATAATGATAATATTATGCTGGAGCCTTTTGTAAATGAAATAGCTTGCTGATTGTTGTTTGTATGCAAGAAAGACAGCTGAGAGATGGAGTGGGAGAGACAGAAGCTTCCAGTTATTGATGATAACTTGTATTTTGTGTCATGGACACACCAGATGCTTTATATCAGGGATTTTCAATGTTTCCAGGCCAAGGACCCCTTGAAGGCAGATGTAGCAGGGACCCCTTACTACATATATATTGTGTAAAATTTAGTTGCATATTAAACTGGGCCTACAATAACATGTAGGGGGCCTAAACTGCCATGTATACACATACCTTTTTATGGTGCACACAATATTAAACTACTAAAATAATCATTTTTGGCTCATTCATACATTTATACCATAGACTATGTGAAATAATGGACATAGTTACGTAGCTGTGAGTGTGTTTAAAGGTTCTGTGTGCGACATTCAGAGCATTAATATAGCAGCGAACCACTATTTGCTGTGTAATGTATGTAGTGGTGTAATGGCGTCCCAGCAGAGAATGATGTCACACTCCTTTTGTGTGTGTTGTGATGCGAGCTTCTCCATGTGGCGATTACTATCAGTACAAGGACGACATCATCAAGGAAGCGTAGCACGCATACACTGGTTTGCCTCGGTCAACACTAATATGTCTTTCAGCACTGTTGCCATTGTTTAGCACTATTCTAGAGGTAGCATCATTAGCTAGCCGCCAGATCAGCCACCTCCATGTTAAGAGCTGTGTGCAGACAACTCATGCTGAATTTCACATAGAGCTTCTTTAATTAATCCACCCACCCTCCAGTTTATATCCTATCTTATCCAGCTCTGTTACACTTCTCGCTGCTGCAACAAGATAGCAGGTGTGCTAGGAGACGCCCACACAGTCCATGTGCCCAACACCTACTGCTTTGCCCTTATTAAAATAGGTCCCAAAGTGTTATATTCCTATACCACCCACATGTTTGTTTTTATGTTTGCTATGATTATATGTCAGTGCATGTCACAAACATATCCAATGCCAAGGACCCCCCCCCCCCCCCAAAAAAAATTCATTATGTTTGACCACTGAATCAAAGCTCTCAAAGCATTATGTCCTGCTGCAGCATATGTGTAGTTCATCATTACTCTCTATCACAACAATAAATGAAATAGTTACTGTATGGGAATAAAGGCCTAATTAAACCACAATACAATGCCATCGCACATGATACATTCCTCTAGTGTTGTGACAGTGATATCAACAGGCGAAATCCAAAGCACAACAAAAAAATCAAAACAAATTCTGCAGAACCCTGGTTATACCTCTCACCAAGCATAAATCCAGCTTTAGGCTTGTTCTGGCAAATTTTGCATATGAATACTGTTCATGTTGTAACAACATATATAATGATAATCTCTGTGAACAGATATCTGCATATGTATGTAGAATCTGGAACAACAGTACAAACAGTACAACAGTAAAAGATGTTGGTATCAGAAGCGTGCTGGCTTTGGTTTGTCGTCCATTTGTAGTCCGAGGAGTATTGAGCAATCATGTTTGAGTGCACTGTTAACTCAAATTCACTCAATCAACTAAAGATTTTTTTGGAAACAGCTTGTTTAGTATAATACAGCAACATAGAAGATTTGAGTACACCAGACACAAAGTAAATGTGTCTCATGCCTCTTGTCTGAAAGGAAGTTTATGTCAGTTTAATAAAACTTTTTGTTGTTTGTGCATTTATTTCTGTCATATGAATATAAAAACATTGGGTACACATTTTACAACATTTTTTTAAGTTTACTGAAGTATAAAAAAATAGCGTAGCATGAACCAGGAAGTGCTCTTTCTTTGACCTTGGCACAACTTAATGTTAGACACTCTAATATCTACACAGGTGGGCTCATGGTGCAAAATGTCCTTTACCACAACATTAACTGTAACCCATTAGAACCGCTGTGAAATCATAAACATTAATTACTGCGTAAACACAGTTTTCTTCAGCTTATGGCCTTAAACACATTGTCTCATGGCATGCTGGGAAACTTTTTGTGTCAAGTCAACATAAAGTTTTCATGTCATTTTGACAATCCGGGGCATTTGTGTCGACGTTACATAAAAATGTTGTGTCATGGATGGATTGGGGTTCACAGCGTGGCTGCGAAACAGTGTGCCTGGAGAGGCAGCTTATTACAATCTCGGAACCAATCGGCTGTCGTCTGACATTGATTTAGCTTTATATTAGTTTTTGTCAAAAACTAATCTGCATTCATATGAAGATGTCTGTATTTAGAGAGATTAGCTGAAATGACCGGCGCATGGAAAAGGAAGTCTTGGTCTGGATAACCACTGGCTAAACTGGATCCCGAAATATTGGCTGCTGCTACCAGAGGCTTATTGTGGTCAGACTGATAGCCAGTGGGTTACAAGTAAGATACGATGTTAATTCATCACAGACCCATGAAAAATGAGAGGGGGAAGGGTATCACAGATGATTAATCATTGGTAATTATTCATGAGAACATTATTTTTTAGCTAAACTGTTACTTATTTGATTCTTGTTCTAAAAAAGGCCTGTTGTCCTCCCTCTTTCTGGTCAATAACTTTGTAATTTCTTAATCTCCAGCAGGGTTCAGTAAAATGCATTTTAAAATTTTCAACAAATGATCAAACATAACACGTGCAAATCTAAAACAAATATAAGTATGTGTAAAAAAAAATAATAATAAAAAATGTGGGTGGCACGGTGCACAGTGGTTAGTACTGTTGTGTGTTGTGTTGTGTTAGTTTGCATTTTCACCCTGTGTCAGCAAAGGTTTTCTCCAGGTTCTCCAGTTTCCTCCCACTGTCCAAAGACTCTAAATTGCCCATAGGTGTGAATGTGAGTGTGAATGGTTGTCTGTCTCTATGTGCCTGCACTGTGATCGCCTGGCGATCTGTCCAGGGTGTACCCAGCCTCTCACCCAGTGTCAGCTGGGATAGGCTCCAGCACCCCAGCAACTCTCAATAGGATAAGTGGTTACAGATAATGGATAAATATAAATAATTTTAATCAAACTGTAGTCAGAAATCAAGCCAGTCTCAAATCTCATGCTTTTTCACATTTGGTAATTATATCCAGGAGTTAACAGAAATTCTTAAACAACTCTACAAAGAAACTGAACAAAGAGAAACAAAAACATGCTTGAATGTACAGCACTGCACGGGTCCTTAATTTGTTTCAGCACCAGCCCTGTAATGCTTCTCTGTAAGCTGCCCTGCACAGACTGTTCCAACACCTGCCTGTGAAATTAAACCGCGGCTAAGCCAATTTCTGTGAGATTAAATCCGGACAGAAGCCGACGATCCTTTTATTAATTCATTGTGTAGTAATTGGCTACTTCTACACCGACATTTACATGCTCATTTCTGTTGAGTATTGTTGATCATCCAGTTCATTACAACATGACTCCCACCTGCACTTCAAATTCAGTGAATCGCACAGTGAGTCATTGTTTAAAGAACGGCTGGGCATCTTTCCATCATAATTCCATGCTGGACGTCCACACAGGGTTGGGTTTAAAGGGAAAGTTGGGATTTTGGCAAAAGAAATTCTTCACTGCTCTACAGCACAGTCACATATCAGCTGTTTGAAGAAGAGCACGCCACTCCAGTGCTCCACAAACTGCCATCACATCCATGCTTTGGTAACGTGCTGTGGGTTAAAGCAGTCCTTCAAAGACTTCCCAGCTCTTTAGTCAGCTCTGTCACAAGCAGCTTTCATTTGTATGCTTTGCCTGCTTTGGTCCCAGAGCTCTTTCAAAAAACACTTAAGTATCTGTCATAAACAGTGGCCACATTACCACATGAATCAATCCTTCAATCGATGTCTCATTATAGAAAAATTGAGCAACTTTGATGTTTTACTTGGACCACTGGCCTAAATTGGGTATAGTGCCAGCAAGAAGTGGAGTCTTTAAACTGCAAAGAATTACGATGCTCAGATGTATGCAACAAATCAAATCCATTGCATTTCAACTGGCCTTCTGCCGGGGATGAATTGTGACTGCCCTTGAGAAGACACAGCACCCCCCCTGCAACCCAAAAACTGACTGTCATATAATAACTCTCTCAAACATTTGTAGCCCTCTCAGGTGGTAGATTGGTCATGGCTTTCAGTGGCCATGGAGACTGTACACACTGAATTGTTAAAGAACATTAATTTGTTCACAGGCCAGTGCCCCCAAGTTTTACTCGCTCCCCTAAAAAAGAGTGAGACCAATAAAAGAATTCATTCTGTTCGATCTCTTCCCTCTGTTTGCCTTGGATGTCTGCTTCTCTCTGTTCCTCAAGGTGAAGCACCTCCTCAGCGATGTTGCCGTTGATAAATAGCTTCCGAGCATCTTTTGATGAGACGGTAAAATGCCCTGCTAGAGACACCGAAGGGCTCCTCAATATGTTATGGATGGCGAGCTCCCCAGCCATCACTTGCTTCAATTATTGGATCCGCAGGAAGGAGTCAATAAAATGTTCACTTTCCTGAATCTAGCAGAAGTTATGAATGTGTCCTTCAGGTTCAGGTGCGCCTTTATACAGACTGTACTTTCATACAGACGCCATTGATCGGATGATCCGAAGGGTCAAGAGTGTCGACAGCAGAGATTTTAAGAAGAACAGATAAGAGAGGACCGACCACCCTAACATTTGCCTCGAGTGAGTGACAGAAAGCTTTAAGATCAATATCAATCAAATAAATTCAGTCACAAAAGTCAGCAATCAAAACAAAATGGTCCGTGCCTTTGTTCAGTCTCTTCTGCAGTGCCAAAATATTTACTGCCTCACTCTGCAAGAGTGAGGAATACTAATCGAGTTTTAAAATGTCAGGCCTACTCCAATACAGCTCAAAGATTGACATGAAGAACTTTGATGGTTTATCGCCTGCAAACGTACCAACAGAATTCTACTAGAAAATTAGTGTGGGGAGAAGCTCCAGTACTTAAAATGGATACAAGTACCTGCATTTCAGTAAATAGGCAATAGTAAATCATTAAAAATGCATACGCAGCTACCTGTGCATACACAATCACTCCAGTGTAGCAAATTAATCTTGAAAGCAGTGGAATAAAAATGTTTTTTCTTCCATTAATACTGAACTTCCATGAATTTTAAACTGGTTCTCATGCTCCGATTTGTTCTGCGCCCACCACTTTTACTTTTGTAATCTGCAGTGTTAATTTGAATAACAGTGGGTAACACTGTCAGCCCTGAAAGCTCTAAGCAGTTTTGTAATTTACATGCATAACTGTTCCCTACTTGTTCAACGGAAGGCAGTGGGGTTTCTGAAAAATCTGTCAGTCATCAAGTCTTTAGTGTCAACGCCACACCCATCAAGCTAAAACACGTCTGCTGCTGGACTTTTATTTCTTATTTCACTGTATTCAAGATGACTGCGCTCTCTTCTGCTTTTATTCTTATTTTAGCATCTTTTTTTTTTTATTTGCTGTGATTCTCAAAGATCGCCTGTCAATCTCACTGCGGTCAGTGCTAAGATGTCTTTTTTTTTCTTGGATTCATGCGGATATTGTGTGATATAACCAGTTACTTGTATCTGTCTCCAAGCAGGGGTGTGAAAAGTGTTGTAGAACGCCAGGAGGTCGGCCCCCACTCTGACCTGCAACCAAATAACATCACAAAATAACTAAATGCTTAAATGTGCTGCCCCCAACAAAAAACCAGGGGAAAAAATACAATTAATCAATGTCACTTGCAAAAAGCGGAACCTCTGCAATTAGTCATTAGTCATACAATGCAAATTAATTTCCAGCAGAACAGTGTGTTTGGCAGAAAGCGTGAAGGAGTAGCATTATTAATTTCCACTCCAAAAAATCCACCCATGAACACACAATTATTCAAAGCTATGTCTTGAAACAAATAACAATATAAACATTAAATGTCTCATTTACATTGTGAAAGAGTGAACCTAATAAGAAACATGCCAGTGAGAGCATTACAGTGAACCCCTGTTTTACACACAGGAATTCGTGTTGCTAAATGAACATCATTCACACAGCATGGTGTACCAACAAGCACTATATACTGGCAGAGCAATGTGTGTGTGTGTGTGTGTGTGTGTGTGTGTGTGTAAAGTCCTCACCTGAGACATACTGTAACCAACAACAGATAAGGCTGGTGAAAAAGAAAGATAACTCCAGAGTCCTC
>JAPZEB010000006.1:2699841-2711013 GCA_029783705.1 Chaetodon striatus
TCTATCAAACAGTTCATTTGTGAGGCCACCGGATACATTATTGATGCACTATTAGTACCACTCTGCTTTGAAAAACACAGCCATCTCAGTAGATAAATATGCAACGAAAGAAATCATTAAGCAGCCCGGCCAAGCTTGACTGCCACGAAGTTCAGCAAAGTGCAACAGCAGTCAAGCCCATGTGTCTATAAAATCCCCTGGATCAATTGAAGAAATCAGAGACAAATCCCAATAGGAATAGCGCGGCTGTTTGGCAAAAAGTAAGTCACTGGGGCGAAATTGATTATTTGACAATCCTGCTTAACTCCACATGTCAAGCCAAGCCTTATGGATTATCATTACACTCATGGACAATCACTCACATAAATAGTGCGCTGGCCAGCCTGAGGATCAGTAACAGTTATGTCTAGCACAGCAGATAACACAGCTGCGGTAGACGACTGGTGGCCAACAATCTGATCTCTACATGTCGAATTAATCACCAACAACCGGCTTAATCCACAATATAAGCCTCCTTCCAGCCTCTCTGATGCACACAGCACATTCAGAGCTGTTAACAATTAACTTCCTTTTATTTGGGCCTACATTGAACTGTTGTATAACCCTCCCCCAGTTTACCTCGCCTACTCTCACAGAATCCATATTGCTTCTGAGACTGCTGAAAATGTGGATGTTGGCTTGGGCAGCAGGATCCTGAACAGCATAAACAGTTGAATAACAAATGCATGCATCCAAATGGTGCTATTGTAATGGAAGTCAATGTCAAATAGGCCCTGAAGAGGGAACTCGATAATTTCAGTCTCTCAACAGGCTTCTCCAAAAATTCATTATCAGAAGAATGTTTTAAAAACAAACTCACTGCATGGAAGGCTTTATAAATTAGACTACCATTGTAATCACTTGTATTGTTGAAATATTAAGCCACCAATGGCAGCACTGAGTGCACTGCTGCCGAGCAGCTCTTCAGTCAAAGGAAGAGGAATAAATCCTGTTTAGGCACCGTGGGAATCATGACATCAGGAGAAAAAAAGAAAACAGTGTGACATTGTTATTGAGCCACAAAGTCCACAGAGGGATGAGGTAGTTCTCTAACCAAGTTGTGTTTAACTGTGTTGGTGTCAAAGCCAAGCCTTAACTACAGCTATGTACTGGAAAGCACTGCAAAATCATGTCCTGCTGATAGGGGCGCCAGATCAAAACATGCATACAGTTGCAATCAAAATTATTCAGTCAGTATTTAGCAGAGCACTTTATGACCTGAATGACCATCAACAAAGCTTTCAACACATCTCTTTTAGCCTTCTGGCCCATTCCTTATGTGCAAAAGCTTCTATCTCACTAATAGAAACCTCCTCCAAAATACGACCCCTGTTGTTTCAGCGAGCAACTTATTATGACCCATGTTTACGTTTAGTGTAGGTGGCGACATCTAGTAGACGTAGTAATGATAGGAGCAAAGTGGGAAGTCAGGTAACGTAGCACAGACAGAAACAGAGTTTGTTGGGATGGATAGATGGATCAAACAAACAAAGGACTTTCACCCATAAGTCAACGTTGAGTTAATTTGATTTATGCACATACATAATATCAAGTTATGTACTTAACGTCACATCAACACATAACGCCACGTCAGCATGTCAGTTCACGACATATAGTTAAGTTCGTAATGTGATAGCACGTAAACAGGGACGCTAATTTAGGAAATGCTTCTGTGGGCTGTGTCAGAGGATAGGAACATAAAAGTTATGTAGTCATGTGGTTTGAACGACTTGTTGCACGAATATTATTTGGTTTCTGTTCTGCCACTGTTTTCTTTAAATGTGCGCTATGTAAATCTTAAGACTGATAGTTGATTGTTAAATCTCATTTCCAGGTCATGAAATACCAATGCTTTTGGTTGGTTGTTGGACCGAACCACCAACCCAAAGTGTCAGCAGTCGACGACCTGGGGATGAAGACTCACCAATCAACTATCGTTCTCCAGAGTTACTTACAGCACTTTTAAATCCTACCAAAGATTTTCAATAAGATTCAAATCCAGCACTGAGATGGCCATTCAAGAACATTCCAGGAAAAGTTTCTTGAGCTAAGCTGTGGTTGATTTGGGTGGATGTTAACAGTAAATGGTAAATGGACTTGCGCTTGTTTAGTGCCTCTCTAGTCTTCTGACCACACAAAGTGCTTTTACACTACATGTCACATTCACCAATTTACACAATGGTGGCCAAGGTTACCCTACAAGGTGCCACCTGCTACTCAGTTAAACACTGACAGGGAATTTGGGCTTCAGTATCTTGCCCAAGGACACTTTGATATGCGCACTGGAGAAGCAGGGAATCAAACTGCTGATCTTCCCATTAGTGGACCACCCCCTGATCCACAGCAGCTACCAGGACTTGTTTGGGAACATTGTCCTGCTAGAAATTTCAGTGATAACAGCACTTAACTTAGTGCACTGAGAGTAGTTTACCACTTCCTGCAGCAGCAAAACATCCTGACAAGAGGATGGAGCCACCTCCATGCTTTTCATGTCATAGGACTTGCCCTTCCCAGACCACATATACCACTGATCCATGGGTCCACACAGTTCTAGTCAATCTCATCACTGCATAAAACAGAGTCCCAGAACTTTCTTGTGACTTTTTCTTTTCTTTTTGGTTTAGAATAGAGTGCAGCGAGGTTTCTGGGCATGAAGTCCCCGCTTGTTTAGACTTGTTCTTATAGACTGTGCTGATACTTTTGTGTCCCTGCCTGTATCAGGACCTCCTGCGAGTCTTTGGCAGTGTAAAGTATACAGGGATTTTTCTCAGCTGTTGATTTCAAACCTCTGATCCCCCTTGGAGAAATCTTGCTACTCAGTTTGAAGCACTACACAGGCAGAGTTTATATCTGTTTCACAACTGAAGCAAATTCAGTGTTGCTGTGGAGTTCCTAAAAGCTTGATTGAGCTTTTGAACAATTCTGTAGCCTTACATGCTATTAAGTGGTGAAATAAAACAAATATGATATGGTAAAATCATGCTACCGTGTAAAATCATAATTATGATTATGTTGCTCAACCTATACAATTATTTTCAATTCTGGTTCCAACTTGTAATATGTAAATGCTTTCACACTCAGCAACTGTGTGTTTCATACCAGACGGCAGTTACAGCACACAGTATGTTGCTGTTTCATTTGGAGGACTTGTGGTTTTTTTCCTGTTTCTTAACACCTACTTGACCTCATTTTTTCCATCTTTCTTGCCATCCCTTGGGTGATTGTGTATTTCAAACATTCTCTCTGCAGCAACATTTAAATATGTAAGGTGATGGACATATTTAGGTTCTTCCTGATAACCATAGAATAGGGCCATAGGGCTTGACAGTGATGTGGCATATACAGGTCTGGCATCAGCACACACACAGAATTTATAGCCCCTGCTTCACAACTGGCATTTTTTTTTGTTTTTGTGTTGTGAGACCTTTAACACGATCAACACTGCTGCTCCCTGTACTCTCGAATCAAAAGGTAACAGTAGAGATGTGGAGTAGAGGCATAGTCGGTTGGATGTGATCATTAGCTTCAGAAGTAAAATGAAAGGTGTCAGGTTGGGGCCTCAGGAATCAACCCCTGTACTCTGTGAGCCATCGATTTCATTTCTAACTCCACTCGTTTGCCCCTCTGTATGAAGATCCACTAGGCTTTGTATGCCTCTGCATATTTCAGCTGTCTCCACTGATGCTGCACTTTTTTCAGTAACTCAGCCTCACCTGCCATGACAGTCACACAACAGACAGGGGCACATATTTCATGCAGCAACACTGAAAACTGAAAACTAAAGTAGCCCCTGTACTTCTTATGATTCATGCCTGCGGGCCTCCCGGAGTGTAAATTGCACTGTGTCAAATTATTTGCTTGTATGCCAGAAAATAGCAACCAGCTATCTATTCTAGCAATTCTTCCAGCAGCATTGCTAGAGAAAGAATAATTGTTACAATATTTCAGCATTCTGGTAACAGTGTTGAAATCCAGCTGGAGAAAGAGGCATCGCATGATTTTCAACAGACAAGTTTTGTTGGGAGCAATGAGAAAGGGAGCGAAAGATGAATATGCCAGAGGCTCCAACTCCGGGGACCTGGGGGGAGAGGATGGCATATTTAATGCCAGCATTTTCATGCATTTTTATTCACCACCAGCATCTCTTGTATTGCATACAAAAGCGACCCCCCAGTCATATTAATCCACATGTAAATTTCAGTGTCAGTTCTCTTTCATAGGGACTGCACAGGGATTTGCAGTGACTCCAAGAGGAGAATGGCAGATGTGAGTGCAGGGAACAGTAAAGATATATGTTGGGGCTTTAAGAAAGGGAAATCCCATAACACTGAGCTGGATAGCAATGTTTAAGTTGTATAGTTTAAGATGTATGACGCACCTGAGATGGAACGTGGGGACAAAGGGATGGTATGGCATTGGGAGAAGTGCTGTGTTAGTGCTGCAGAGCAGAGGCAGGCTGGCTGCCTGCTAATGAAGCCCTGAATTGCGTTTGATGAGTTGACGGCTGCTGCGTCCATGTGCTTGAACGTTCTCCAGTCATAGTTTATCTTCTTTATGGTAAATGATGCTTCCCCCCAAGAGAGATGGATGAATGGACTGACTTTTTCTGACATTTATTTGTGTTGCTGTTTGGCATGATAATCACTACTGGCCATCTGATAGGCGAGCTATCAAATCAGAAGCCACCAACAGCAGAGTGAGGTAACAAGGGATTTTCTTTGATTGTGCTCAATTGTGTTCTGCTCAAAGTTTCAGTTTCATGTCTGTTTAGCTGGTAAATGATGTGATTGCAACTGCTGATGGTAAGGTCACATACACCCAGTGGTGTAGTGGAGGGTATACGCGGGTATATGGGGTATAACCAACTCTTTTTCTGTCTGTTTACAGTGTACCCAAATACCAGCCAAAAATCCATTAGAATATAAAGGAGCGTATGCCTTCCTCCTCCTCAGTAACCAACTCATCTATATAGTAGCACACCCACATCATAAAGTAACATTACACCACTGCATACTGCTCAACAATATCCAAGTTTGAGCCAGAACTAACAGGAGATTAGTTGACACTGATGGTTTTGTTCATATAAGCACAGCAGGGACTAAGGGACAAAGTTCAGGAGAACTCATCCTGTCAACTTACTGTAGGAATAAGTCATTGTTTAATGGCTTAAGCTCATAAATGAAAGGTAATAATAATGTGCTAAAGGATATAAATGTTGCCTTTCTTATGTCCTCAGGCATCAGGTTGCCTGAGAGGCTCAGCGCACAAATGACTAATAGACATTCAAACGTGTCTTCAAACTAGAGCTCTGCTCGTAGAGCCCAAGGCAAGAAACCTACAGTTTACTCTTTTCTAAAGGAGATAAAAGAGAAGTAATATAGATTCAGGCCTATCCACATTCCGCTTAAAAGTTTAAAACTATTAATTTAAGATGAGTTTTCATTCGGATTCTTGTGAAACGCCTTGCTTCTCTATTCTTAAGGGAAATGGGGATTAACACATTCTGAGAACAAATATTTTTTATTGTTTTAACATCTAATGTTTGGGACATCTTTGTTCTTTATCTTTTTCCTATTTGCTTCTCTTTTGTTTCTTTTGTTCCTACCCCCTCTGCATCATAGACCCTGCAAGTTCTATCGCAATCCAGCTAAAGTGACAGATGTTAAATGATCTCCACAATTAATACAATGCAATTGATTACAGCAACTTCACACTTTGGCCAGTAACTGCTGAACCCTGACAATCTCACTTAAACTGGAGGCAAATCTATTGACAGTTTGAGTCATTTAGTCTGAAATAACTCATTTGTCCCAAAGGAATGTACAATCTGTACAGCACAGGACAACATCTATCCTTAAAACCATGATTCAGATGAGGAAAAATCCCCCCCAAAAAATCTTTGATGGGGGGGAAATAGGAGAAACTCCCCCATTAGATGCTGTGTGTACAGAGTGAACAGTACGAACAACAGTAAAATGACAACATGGAGAAAGAGAATGAAAAATTATCCAGACAGATTGTAAACATATAGAACATGCAGAATATGGATAGGGGAGATAGACTATAAAATAATGGACGATGCCAGCATGATATCACCTGTTGGTTTCTGGACTCAAGTTTTGAAGCCTTTAATTTGGCATTTTGGTTGTATTACCCAGAGTTGGCCAAGCTACTTGGAAAATGTAGTGAGCTAAGCTACCAGTTTCACTACACTGAAGCTATCCTCATAGAAATGTAGCAAGCTAAGCTACGTGAAAATGGGAAAAGTATCTTGCTATATGCAAAGTTACATTTATTTTTTTACTTTATGTCAAATCAGTGTCATCTAAGTGATAAGAACACCATTTTCTGTCTCTCTTTTCTTGAACCTTACTGTGTCTATTTCTCGTGTCTACTGAAAATCTACTAAAAATATGCAGTCAATGGACAGAAAAGTCAATAGCGAAAGCAGCAAGCAGAATACACTAAAGGATTGGAATCTGATGTCAGGTAGAAGTACTGCCCTTGTCTACATGCCTTGGCGTGGCCCTGGCATCGGTCACATCACTTAGTTTTATTATCCAGACGTCTGCAGAAAAAAAGTCTGCTGCACTTCTAAGCTTTTCTTGTGAAAAAGAGCTTAGAACTTTTGTGCCTGCAGTCATTTAATTTGACTCAGAAAGTAGTGACGTTACCACCACACTACTGAGAAACACAGTTAAATGTAACTAGTAACGTCGCTACTTGTAATGACGCTACTGTCCAATACTGACGTTACCTAACCAATTGTGTCAACCTAATAGCAACTTGTCAACAGTCAGGACCCACCTGTCACTCAAAGCAGCCATGCCCTTAGTTATGTATAACTTAAAGCCTGAATAATTTTAAATGGGTGAGCTCGGCCATACAGTTGTACTAACATGTAAATTAGCGACGGAGACCAAAACCGTGTTTTGCCCCAGGCTGTATACATGTTTATTTCTGCTATGAAGTTGGGCATTTTAACATGGGGATCTATGGGAAATTGACTCACTTTTGGCACCAGCCTCAAGTGGCCATTCATGGAACTGCAGTTTTTGACATTTGGTGTTCAGCCCTGGCGGTTACCGCTCGATACAATGGGGCAGAAGCAACCAAAATTAGCTGCTGTGTAACTGCCAAGACCTTAGCTACACAATCTCCTCTGTGCCACAAAGACCCAAGGACAACAATCATACAGAGGGACAGAGACAAGGATAAATCTATTGTGACCCTTTTCATTTCCACCATGCTAAGTCAAAGCCTGCTTTTTTTCTCTATTTCTCTGCCAGGCTGATTCAACCTCATAAATAACATTTTAGGCAACATTTAGTTTTAATAGTCTGGTCATGCTTCACAGCACCACCACACCAGGCCAAACTTACATTAGAATTAGAAGTTTGCTGTGAAAACAAGCAAAGAAGAAGGATGCATAATTAGACACCAGGGCATGAGGGGTTTAAAAGTAAAAAATCAGTTCACATGTGGGTCAAACTGGAGATTTTTAAATAGCAGTATGTCAGGACTTTCACTATATTCTATCTTTTAATTTAAGATGTGTATTTAGATTATTTCAAGAGGGTAAATCATGCAGGATATTTAACAGAATTCCCAACAAGCAGTATACTGTTCATGATTTTAAGACCAGTTAGGTTATGATGTGACTGAATCATGATCTTCCTACTTCATTTGTCATAAGAAAAAGGTACAGACTTGTACATTTAATCAGTTTGCCATGCAGATACACCTATGTGTGATCAGGTGATGAAATGAAAGCAATAGCTCATTCAGAAAAAAATGTTATCTTTATTTATTAAATGTATCAGTTGATAGCAGATTTCACTCAGTGTCGAGTCTTTGCATCAGTCACTGTAAACTCACTGTAAAAAGTGCAGTTACTGTCAGAGCACTGATGGTAGGAAAGAAATCTGGAGGGTGAATGGTGAGTCAGAAAATTGGATGGAAATGAGAAGCATAGATATGATTCATTATAGAGCCTGAATAAGATTAAATGCTGGCTAAGGAAGTGTTTTGACTGAGAAGAATAAATGGTGGACAGTTGGGGGTCAAATGAAACACTGATGGATCTGATGCATATGTGATGGCTGGGTGGACTCATTCCAGGACCATTTAACTAACCTTGGTGGGTTCACAGCCACTTTGGAGCATCAGTTCAAATAAAAGTTGTCCACAAATTCCATATAAGTTTGGCACTATTCATACTTATTAAATTCTGCCCCCACTTATACCGCTCTTCTTTGTGATCAATAATTAAGTTGCCCCTGCAAGTCACATACTGTACCACTCAATGGAGCCATTAACAAAGGCTTCTCTGTTCAGAGCAGAGTATTACCATGTGCACAATGGTCCTGCTGAATCCTAATGCAGGGACAACTCAGATCTACAAGCATCAAATGAAAGATGAGCACTGAACAGTATTAGAAAAGCCTCCACCATCGGGGGATAATGGAAAGAGCGGTGGTTACACACTGACAGCAGTGAGCCAATAGAGCTGCTATACAACTTTCCCTTTGTCATGATATTAAGTGTGGCTCTAGCCATATTTCCTGTCTGACTATTTTGCAGCTTTTGCCACCATATCGAGAAAAATACAGGTATAGGTGTCATTTAAACTTGGGATGCTGGGGACCTGTCCTCACCACTTTTTAAAATGGTTGATATACTGAAATAATTTGTTGAAAAATGTTTTGGAAAAAAAGCTTGCACCAAGGAATATGAACTAACAAATGAGAGCACTTTGAGAAAGGTTTATTTGCACATTAATAAAACATAAGATGCAATGTAGAAGTGAAATAACATTAAAAAAAATCCCCCTAAATCCCATAGCAATGTATACTCACAAAACAGTGTGTATGATATTCTAACACGTTCTCATCCCACACATCTCATTGTCGCATATTGCTGCTTGTCTGTGGACTTTAACATTTATATTATGTACTAGATATCCTCTTGCGTCCACTGTTGACACCCTAGGACACCGCAACCAACACCGAGACATCAACAATAGCACCTGGTTATGTTTAGAAATAAAAAACATTGTAGTTTGGCTGTATATTCATATCAAAAGTGAACAGGTGAAAGTCCGGGGTTTGTTTGACCCATCCATCACCACCCAATAGGGAATTTTCAGCTCCTTATATTACGTGGTCATCAGCAGCATTTCAAACTGATACCATCCAGTGGCGTATCATACCGCTGCAAAAGGTGTCTTTCTCACTGACAAAGTGGCAGAATCTGATGACTTTTGAATGAGAACGGGCTCAATATCCTATAAATTAGTGCCCCACAAATGACATTATGTACTTAATATTGAGTTAAATACTTAACACAAACATAACAAACATTGGGTTTAGGAAAAGAAACATGGTGATGATCAAAATGGTCTCATCCAACTCGTCAAATATTGTTGCTCTGTCAGTGGACTTTAGCATCTAGATAGGGCTCGCTAGCTATCCTCCTGCATCTCCTGTTGATGTTCTGTGATGCTGTGTCAACTTACACCTGTTGAGGTGAGGATGAGGTTCTTGATGCAAGACTCCATCCACAAAGGAAGCTGCTCAGTCTATAAATCACAGTCCCTGGAGAGAAAACGGATGTCTGAGGGCAGTGATACGCCTCTGTACAGTATATACTGTTTGGTCTGCACGTAATCAGGTAGGCACATCCTGACTGGCTGGCAACGTTTATGCAATTCCCAATGTGCAAATGGGAGCTTTTGATCCAGATAATGCAGAGCCTGTGTGAGATAGAACTCCACCTTAAGGACAAACTTCTTAAGGTCTTGGGAACAAAGGAGGGATTTCATCTGAGAGAAGCCCCACCGCACTTACCACGAAACAGTAAGCAACTGGGCTGCATGGATATGCCAGTTAGTTTACACACTCTCTTAGCTGAGGTCAGTGCAAGCAAAGCAAAGAGGAGCACTCCAGAGGCCTAAAGGGATCCCATCAAGGGAACATGCATCACCGGGCATTGTCTCCTGGCCCCTGCAAGAACAGCTTAATGAGAGGGGGGACAAAAACCGGTCTGTCACCAAAACCTTCATGGTAGGAAGAGATGGCTGTTGTGTACACTTTAATAGTGGCATGTGACAGCCCTCCATCCATCAAACAACTTGCAATAAGGCAAGAATACAACCACTTAACCTTCTAGAGCCTTCAGTGGTGGACCCTGCTCTCGCTACCTACCGTAGATGGTCTGCACAACCTGCACAGACAATCCAGCACTCCTCAGCCTGTTCCTCTCAAATGAAAATAAAAAATATGGTTAATAGTTAAACATGCTTTGGCTCAACATTTTCATGGGTAGCGTACAGCAGGCTGCTAGGTGAAAGTCTGGGGCTTTGTTTGATCTGTTCACCTCCCCTTCTGCCTGCCCCACAGGGACTTCCCAGCTCTGTACTGTATATTACAATGCCGCCAGCAGCATAACAAACTGGTGCCACTCAGAATGACAATTGGCTGTGATGACGTACCTAAACGCCGATCTCCTGGGGAGAGTCCCATGTTTTGTTACTCAACCATCACCCAACCTGCCTCCTATAAGGACGTGCTTTCTTCTTTACTCTTAGTGGCGCATTCGTGACAGGAGCTCGGCCTTTTTACAAGGGATATGAACAAATTTTGGTGTATTACTTTTTCTTTTTTTTTGTTATTATAGATGTGTTTTTTGATTTTACTGATAGTGCAGCTGAGGACTGGTAGGAAAGGCGGGAGAGAAAGAGGGGACAACATGCAGCAAAGAGCAAGGGGCTGAATGGACCCCTGGCCACTGCAAAGGACTCAGCCAATATGGGGCACATACTCTACAAAGTGAGCCAGAGGTCACCTCCTCCCCATGTAGGACAATGTACAACCAGTGCATGGGTACAGCCTGATAGGTGCCACATGCACATCTGAAGAGGTTACTTACCCAAACAAAGGAGGACTACATGTGAGCTGAATCAGAAGAGATAACATTAAATCAGAGAAGTTAATCCACTGGACATATAGATCAATATCTGAAAGCAATCCAGACTGCTTGAGAGCCTCACTGCATTATATTCCATTAGATTTTGATATTTTGAATTGTCACCTGCCACTTGAATTTGAAATGAGGTGTTGTTCTATCCAGGTT
>JAPZEB010000006.1:2764931-2779723 GCA_029783705.1 Chaetodon striatus
AAACGTAGCTCTACAACTAGCTAACGTTAATCCATTGTCTCACTGCTTGACTGACACCAGTGTAAGCTAACATTCAAGTAATATGACATGTTACATTGAAATGCCGTTAGCATTCACCTGTAGTCTATACACCTGACACAATATAACTCTGAAAATCTGACAGTGAGAAAGTAAGGTGTATTAGACTAGCTAGATAGCTACTTACATTAATTTACAGCTGCGCGAAGTCTTTTTTGTTTTGTTTTGTTTTTTGTTTTTGATTTGCGCACTGATTGGAGGACGCATGCGCAGGTAGACAGGACGGTCGCCTAGATGAAATGGTATAGTCCACTTTAGGGGTGCCCGAAATTGTAGCCTACTACAAACTTCATCCTGGCATGAATATGGAAAATACTGTATATTGTAATATTCATGATTAATGATACATGTTTCAACCCCCCCAATCTGTTATTTTCGGGGGGGATGAAGTCGTAACTGGGGGAGTCTAACCCCCCGAAACCCCCCGTAATTCGCACATGCACATAAATCGTACGCAACTAAGCCAGAGAGGCTCTAACATTTGCCATCATTTACCAACCCTACAGCTGTTTCCTTTACACCTTTACCAAGATTACTGCTTACTGACGTTAGTTTAAAATCAATGTATGCAACTCAACAGAGGTATAGTTGTCTGACGTTAGCTAAACAAAGTGCAAATGCCACCTTAATTGACAAATAAAGAAACAAGTGCCATGAGTGGTGGATGTCCTGATTTATAATAATTTGGCGATTAGTGTCACCTCCTGACAATTGTAGGAATCATTATCTAATATTAGCCCTCCTAAATATCATTAAACATCACTGACTGTTTAAAGTTTGGTTAGCTATTGATAACCAAAGACAAGTACCCACGAGCAGCAGGTAGTGCTAGCTGCCTTGAATCCAACAGGGGCTTACAATGTGGCTGATACCAATTACAAGGAAAGTAAACATGCACATTTAGATAAAAAACAAACAAACATTATTCAACATCATAATGTGGGTTTTTTTCAATGTGGTGAAATGATTTTTCAGTCAAAGTTGAAATAACATAGATATGATGGGTTATAGTGTGATTTGCAGTGCTCGCCTCATTGACGCCAATAGAAAAGGCTTCTGTAAAATTTGAGTGTCGTTACTGATGTCATATCCTTTCCTTCTTTTATATTTTCCTTGGTAGCTGACAGGAAGTAAACAGGCCTCAAAGCTGTTGCCCTAGCAACAGAATAGCAAAGAAACAGTTTATAAAGGTAGAAACAGCCGGTACAGTCATTCCTCAGCTGAAATGACAGTGGAGAGATGCCAAGACCTGAAAACACTGACCAATCAGAGCAGACTGGGCTTCTTAAACAGACAGGCACTGAAACAGAGCATTTCAGACAGAGGGTGAATATGGCTACATTCAGGCTGACAGTATGAGAAAAATACAGTGCTTTTTTTTTTAGCACTGAAGCATATAAACATGTTCTAGTAGAACCCCAAAATACAAGTTTGAACCTGAAAATGAGCATAACATGACACCTTTAATCACAAATAAAATGTGATGATACTTCGATATTTTTAAAAATGTTGTGGTTATGGTTATACTTTATTTATTGAAAAAAACAACACACACACACAGTATTTCCTATTGACATAGTTGTGTTATGTGTTTGAACGCTTCTGTTGATGTAATTAGAAATTTGCTCTATTTGTTTGTTTTTTTTCTAAAAGATGTTTACCATTTTTCATGATATTGGCTTGTTAACACAACCTGAACTGGGTCACATCTCAGTTCATTGACCACTGTTGACTTGCACTGACCCCACCTGTGACTCCTTTTGACATTTGACCCCTTCCACAGCCCACTTAGATGCCACCCGTGCCCTCATGATCCTCTCTCTTTTGGCCTGTTTCATTGGTATCATCATTGGCATTATGGCCTTCATCCATTACTCCTCCTTCGACAGGTTTGACAAAACCTTTGCTGCAGGCATATTGTTTTTCATCTCATGTAAGTTCAACTCGATTGTATTGTTTTTCATTGCTTCAGTTGGAGCCGTAATTTGCATTTGATTTGACCTTAATTGATCAATCTATGGGCAAAAATGGAGAAAAAAAAAAAAAAAAGCACAATGGCTGCCCATTTGTACAATTTCAGAAACATTGTCTTGATATTTTCTTTTCTTGAATTCATGTTTTTTTTTTTTTCTGCCCAGGCTTTTTAGTGTTTCTAGCAATGGCAGTGTACACTGGTGTGACTATTAACTACTATGGGAAACGCTATGGAAACTGGAGGTTCTCCTGGTCCTATATCATTGGCTGGGTGTCAGTGGTGCTCACCTTCTTTTCAGGTAAACATGCAACCCAACAAATCAGACCACATTAGGTTTCCTCTCTTTCGCAGAGGTGCCATCAAATTCTTTGATTTGTCAGGGTTCCACTCATGGTGTGTTCAGGGACATTGTGCTGTTATCATTTTCTTCTAAATGTTAACTTCTTTTCAAGATAAAGCCTTGAGTGAGTTCTTGGATAAGCAACTGCTGCACTCAGTGAGGTGTAGATAAAATCACTGCTTGGAGAACATATTTATGAAGTCATGGCAAACAACAGGCTCAAAATACTTTTTAGATTTAAGATTGTTTTACATTATATCATGTAGTGCTGTACCTGTTGAAAATTCAAATGTAGTATAGCAGTTAAACTGCAGTCACCTCCTCATATTGCCAAGGCCTCAACTAGTACATGTATGCCTCACTAATGGTTTTCATACTGCATGTGCAATGTATAATAAAGGAAACAAAAACCACAGAGACTACCTGATATAACACAATGTGACAACTCACTTCCTAAGCACAAAACAGTCAAACCATACACGGGTCAACCCATAGTCAAGCAGCTGAATCAATGATGTGACATTATCAGTAAGTGATGCTTGTAGTAAGTGCTCATCTCTGAATCCTCCACCATGCTGTGCAGTACCTGCTGTTCAGCAGGCCTTTCACTATACTGAATATGAAAATGGTTCAGAGGTAAACAGCATCCATATGCTGAAAATACCAGGATGTGGAACTGCTTGGCGGAGACAACAATACCATGATCCACATTTATTTCTAGGGTATTGTTTATCTAATTTGCATGCATCAGTTGGATACCAAATAAACAGCACATATACTAAATGAGGTGTATGGACTTTGTATGCACTACAATAGAAATAGAGAAGGAAAGGACCTTAAATATGTGTCTGATTTGTTTATGTTGGGGACAAAATAAAAACAAAGCTGCTCCACAAAGAATCTAAAGAACTGAATTCAATGCCGTTTTCTCAAAATGTCTCATAAAAAGACAGTTTATTGATTTGATTTGATTTGCTTGTCATTGAACACGCCCCCAAAATAAAATTTCCCACTGGTTTATTGTACTTCTGTTGAATTAAAATGACACACATAGACTAGTTGTGCATATTGTTTCAATTAACAACAAATAATGAGTTAAACATGAGCATGGATGCTTCTCCTTACATTGAAATGTATCATTGTAAGATGCCACTCAAAGACCTCCCTTCTACCTCTCTTCTCAGGTATATTCTATTTGTGTGCCTATCGGATGCATGAATGCCCCAGGGGCGCTAACTCTCATTAGAAGATTTATACCATCATCCAGACATGAGCCATGGAGTGTGATCATGAGAGCTGCGTCGAGGCTGTGTGGAGATTCTCACCATCAATGCGGATCCTCAAAGTTTAAATGATGTCAATAAAAAAAAAGATTGGGGAGAATGTGACTCTTCATTTTCATCCACAGACACTGTGCGCTATTTAATCTCCTCCTTTAAATCTGCATGCGTAATTTATTTATCTCTAATTATTGTGTCCGGGTACTTTTTGTGTGTGTGTCTGATAGCTTTTTGGAGGCAGGCCAGCTGGCTTTATGTCACCATGACAGTGCCCCATTCGGACTCCCTGACCTTAGCTTTGAAATAAGTGTCCATAACCATAGAGAGTTATTAAAAACAAACAAACAAACAAACAAAGGGTATGTCTCGTTGTCTAGTTCGATGTCTAAAAGAACAACAAAGTGTTCTTTGTCAAAAAACTATGGGCAAATGCAAGCCACACAAAGCAAATAAAATTTATATGCCAATGAAAACTAGTTATGTATAGCTCATCCATTATTGCGCAGTATACGTTTTACCGGCCATTCTGGAGAATACAGCTGACGTGGATACACTTTAGAGGAATATTATTGAAAGAAACATAATATACTGAAGATATAAAATACCATAAACAATGATTATGTCATCAGAAAGTCATTGTTTGTGGTATAAACAGAACAAACTCAGAAAGCCCGTTCTTATTTTCAACCATTTCTATATTATAGAAAAGCTACAGGGGTAAAGAAATGACGTGGTCGACATATTTAGATATAGATGGGTTATCCTCCTCTACATCCCTTTATTCCTTTGCTCTGCCGTCCACCATCACCAGCACGGCTGCTCTAAAAATAAAAGCCCAGTGTTACCAGTGCGCTGCTGCAAAACCTCTTATCCAAACGTGCCACTTAACGGAGTGACGCACTGCCTGACCGGCTCAAATTTTTTACTTAATGAAATGGCCACAAAAAGCCGCTTAACCGCGCCTCGAGAACGGATCCTTAAGACGATTTCATCACCATTTGTTTCATTTACTTTCTAATTTTCCCCTAAAAGCAACTTGTTATCCTGGTGCGCTCCATAAAAGGGATTGACGCACAGCCAGGTGCAGCGGGGTTAACTCCATCTGCTTTGGCCACGTCTTTAAAAAAGGTCTTTTCTTTTCTGCTGCTATTCTTAAACGTCACCTTACATTAAAAAAAATCATTGTTGAAAATATAGTTTTGATAACAAAAATACTAATTGTGCGTCTTGAATGTTTCCTCGATGGAAAAAATAAATGACACAATAAATATCTTAGAGAGGAATGATGTAATGACATCATCTCGCAGCAGCTTAGGAGTTATTATGAGTCGTCTTCAGGTAGAGCTAATGTACAGTCCCCTACATGCCATGCTGATTTACATTTTGAGCGCACGCGTCCATTTAATACAACCCTATGCAAACTAATGTAGCAGAACTGCACTTTTCCATCGTAACCGATTCCCAGTAATTAATTTGTTCTCCCTCCATCTGATCAAATGGAAATCCTGTCCTCCAGCCCAAGGATTACAACTTCCGCTCTAACATCTCCCTTAATTGCCTAATAGCATTGCAGCGTGAATTCTGCCTACATTAAGACACTTCCACATTAACCGGCCTGATTGGAAATGTGATGACAACACCATATCAACAAATTATAGGCACCGCTTTCTTTCGCAAATGGGCACAGGAGCGGCACTTGTACTCTCCCAGATTTTAATACCGACAATTACAGCCAATTTGAGCGGAATTACTAGACAGACCTGTAGCAGAACAATCCTCCTGTGACACAGGCTACATCACTTCATTCAGAAACTACTAACATGAAGGAAGAGGAGAGAGGTAGTCGCCTGAGTGAATTAAAAACAATATGTTTGAGGATAAATCAATCTAAAGTTTCGTGTCAAAGTCCATCATCGGGATGGATGACTGAGGCCTATAGAAATGTGCGATATAATAATCAAAGGTTCATGCATCTTGCAGTATATTACAACAGGATCATTTTAAAACAGGTGAAATACACATAAATAAAGAAATAAACGTACAAATGTGCAGCTATAGCGTAGGCTATGAAGCGCAGGGCGCAGTGCAGCAATAACACCGTCAAATGCGTAAAAGTTGCAGCACCACATGTAGAAATACTCTGCTACAAGTCCAAGCCCTGCAAGCAAAATGTACTTAAATAAAAGTACATAAGCATCAAAATATACGTACGCAAGTAAAAGTACTCATTATGCAGAATGGCCCATTTCAAAACAATATATATTCTATTATTGGATTATAATTATTGAAGCATTAATGTATTTATCACTTGAACGTTGCAGCTGGTAAAAGTGGAGCACATTTTAATTACTTTATTAATACATGGTAGTTTAACCTGCAATATCACATTATAGTTTATTTGCTGTTTTATATTTTTTATTAATAATCTGACAATGCAAAGTAAAGAGTGACTAAAGTTATGAAAGAAATCTAGTGGAGTAAAAGTATTATTTCCATCTCAGATGTAGAGGAGCTGAATTATAATGTAGCAAAAAAATGGAAATACTTAACTAAAGTTCAATCTGAAAATTATATAGCACAGTAGTTGAGTAAATGTACTTAGTTACATCCCATCACTGGTCAAATGACATAAACTCTTTTTCCAGCTGTAGGAATATTCAAATGTTTCAACCAGGTATAGGCCCTATAGGTTTTAAAATATTTTCTTTAAGTCAACAATAGGCATGCTTGCTTGAAATGAGAATCCGATGTCCCTTAAAAAAAGTAAAACAGTGGAAATACCATCATGGCAATAAACGGATATTTTTCAGCACCATGGAGAGCGGCCACAGCAACTAGGGACTGTTCTTTACTTGTCAGAGGAGGAGGATGGCTGGGGTGTGACTTCATTCATTTTTTTGTTTGTTTTTTTTTACTCTTCCAAAGCTACAGATATTTTTCCTTCAGTCCCTCTGAGAGAAATGCACTTGCAGAATGCAAGCAGAAAATGCACAACCCTCCTCACACCATAAATTAGTTATCAGATTTAAAAACTCTTTGATGTTTGAAAGTTAAAAGTAAAAAAATGAAGACAAAATCCTGCAGCTGAAAAAAGCCTTGGGTTTTCACTCTTGCTGTGCGTGCTGGATAGTTCATGCAAATGGTTTATTTATGGCCAAAGTTTACACGAGACATGTAGAATTAAGTGATTTTGATAAAATTTCACTATTGTAAGATCTGGTTATATTTTTTCTGATGGAAGCATTCATCGCACATGTGTCCAAGGACCCCTGGATACTGGAAAAACCCAGTGATAATTTCTGTTTTTAGGGTTTCTGCCTATAATAAGTGTTGTAATTTTGGTGATCTTTAAAGCCTTCCAAACAAAGGCTGATTGTTTTCACGTGTATTCCTAAAAAATGGTGGTAAAATGAATACAAAACACAGCCATTTAAAGTTGTATATATCTCCCCTGAAAAAAAAACACAAGTCCCTCCTTAGTGCCTAAACACTACTCAAGATGCCTCCCCCTTTTTGCACCACTGGCCTCCCCCTCATAAGTAATGAACAGTCCCTAATTAGCTTGTATAGCATATTAGCTTCTACACTATTAAACAGGCTACCTAATAAGCGACATACTGCAGTTGTATATATTCCATGAGAGCTAGCAAGTAGCCTACATCTGCTTTGTCTTCATAATTAACATTTAGCCTCATAATAGCGCTCGCGAACCTCGCAAAAACAGCATGGTTGCTAGGCGACCACATGAGCCTCTCCACGGTTCTCGGTTGGATGTTCAGCCTCCATTCAAACTGACCCTGATGCGTTCACAGGTGCGCTGCATTTCTAGACTCTTGTATGCTTTCTCCACCAGCGCCGGACGCGTCTCGGCCAATCAGAAAGGAGAACGGGCCCCTCACATCGCCCCCTCCGCCCATCCAGACCTCTAATTGGCTGGTGCGTAAATCAATTTCCCCAATCCGCTACTCTCTGTGAATAAATGCTTGTTGGAAATCTGCCCTCCCACTGATATCTATGTAATGCTCGACGTAGTGTCATTCACTGATCACACACAGCGGCTGCATTTAAGCCTGGGAGAGTTCGGAAGAAGAAGCAGATGCTGATGCAGGTTTAAAGGCAGGAAAATAATAATAATTAAAAAAAAAAAAACTAACTAAAATTATGAGTATGAATTACGCGTCTGCGGCGCCCACGCAGAGGTCGACGTCGTTTTTCATTGAGGACATCTTATTGCACAAACCTAAGCCGCTGAGAGATGTCATCCCCTCGCCGTTCTGCAGCTCCCTGGCCTCCCGGATGCCCATCCTGGAGTATGGATACCCTCTGATGCCAACCCCGATACTGGCGCCACACTCGCACCATCCTCTCCACAAGCCGGAGCATCACCAGTACTTTTTCACTTCTGGTAAGCACAGGAGAGCCCACGAGGCCTTCAGTAACAACTTCTGTCAGATAGGAGCAAACTGGGACACAAAGTAGCCATGCGCCACAGTTATCAATCTATATTACAGTATTGAGCATGGCAGTATAACATCACTGGCTGTGACAGACTGGTTGAAGTGTATTCCATCATCTAATAAAAAGTTAGCTGAGCTCTCATCTTCAATGGAAATAACAATAACCAGAAGTTATTAAGCCAGCCTTTTTTTTTTTTTTAATATTAATTTTGCATTTTTATTAAAATATATTAGCTTTAAAAATATATTCTGTAAATAATCAGGCTTAAATAAGTTATGGTTTTTACATTATTTTTAAAAAATAATGTAAAAAACAGTCAAAATCAAACTGTAATCACGCGCCTGTTAGTGAACATAGTTTCTCAGATATATTCACAGCTTTGTTTTGTTATTTCGCAAAGTTCAAATCTCCACTCACTGCCTCCTGCCACCTGTAGGGATGCAGATGCCGGCCTTGTTCCAGCACCACGCGGAGTTACCGGGGAAGCACTGCAGACGCAGGAAGGCCCGGACGGTTTTCTCCGACTCGCAGCTGTCCGGCCTGGAGAAGAGGTTTGAGATCCAGCGGTACCTGTCCACACCGGAGAGAGTGGAGCTGGCCACGGCGCTCAGCCTGTCCGAAACACAGGTACACACACACACACACACACACGAACACAAACTGAAAGCAACAGTTAGTGCAGGAGATGCAGGGATGCTGAGGAGCAGTTTCTGGCTTCCTTTGTTTATTCTTTCTGGAGACAGCGCAGAGAAGAGTGGCGGTCCAATCACAAAACAAACAAATAATAATAAAAATATAATAATAAATCGGCAAAACAGAGCACGGCAGTGTTTAATAGATAGCCTCTAGATTACAAGCGCAATGGATTTTGGCTATAAATATGCTTATTTTATACCAAAAGATTTGCTTTTTATGCGTAATTCATGCGTAATTGCGATCTGATAATACATACATCAAACACATTAAGACAACAGCTGATATTTCAGATTCTACAGGTCAGCCTAGCTCCAAATTACTAAATTCAGTAATAAATATTATCTGTATTCGATACTGTATCGTTTGGGTTTTTTAGATAAATTAAAAATAAGTGTGGAAAATAATTTTGGCTTTATATTTATACACTTAAAATACCTTTTTAATTTATTTTTTTTTAGAAACCTAAGTGGTCATTGCGCACAGGCTATTTAGGCTCGCTTTTATAATTCACATTTCTTTTCCGTTTCCCACCGGTTCAGGTAAAAACGTGGTTTCAGAACCGGCGGATGAAGCACAAGAAGCAGCTGAGGAAAGCGCAGGACGAGCGGAAGACCCCCGGAGAGCTGGAGCGCTCCGCGGAGAACTCCAGCGAGAGCGAACTGAACGACAAGAGCGCGGAGGAGCTGAAACACGGACTGGAGCCGGACTCGTACATGCTGGAGGAAAACGACGACGATGTGGATATCGAGGATGACATTTGTTCACCGGACCATCTACTATAGTAGGCTGCAGAGTTGTTTTATACACGGCAACTTTCATATGCACTGTAGATAATATCGGTTTTCTTTTCCGTCCATTACAAAAATATGAGTTCCTGTTTTAAAAATAAGGAGGCTGTACAATACAATGTTAATATTTATTCAAACATGCAAAATGGGCCCTTTGATTTTTAACTATGTATATGACAATTTCCGTGTTGTTACGTTCAACAAAACAGAATATATCAATTATTATTACTATTATTATTAGTCTAATATTATTACTAAAAAGTCTTGGTAGCTGTTTATTTTATAATGTCACACCTATGTCTTTATTATGTTTTTTTATTATTAATTTGATACAGATAATATCTACAAACTATTATGAATAGCTCTTTGCGTCATGCTACCCCATCCTTTTGCACTTTTATCACAAACAAAATTTTCCATGTGACTTTTTTTCCCCCCTTTTTTCCATATTGTTGGAAGTTTTGTAAATGGAGTATTGGTCGAAGACACATCAGTGACTTGCATTTATATTTCTGTCTGTAAATATATATATATAGTATATATAGGATAAATAATGAATCAACTCGGCGTTATTATTTCTGTCATACCTGCTAATTTTGTTGTTTATATTTTCATAGCCCAAAGGAATGATTTGGAAAAGTCTAAAAAAAAAAAACATACATAAATGTACCATTTATGTTATCATTTAAGCTGCACATGTGATTGTGGTCCTGTTTTCATGTGAGCTCAGACGGCTCTTCCCTCGGCTGTTGTACCCACTTTCATTAGGAAGCAGTCTCCACAGCATGGAGCTCAGTTTTCAATGCGAGGCTGCTTGTTCTCTGTGGGTTTCCTGCGCGGTGGCCTGCAGCCCGCTGTGCGTTAAAGCCAACGCGCAGAGACGCAAAAGACAGACAGCAAGAAAGTGACAAGTAGTCAGCAGCTGTCGCGCCAGACAGCACGTGATTAAGATGATTTTTTTGGTATTCCTCACTGAAGGTAAGCCTCTGAAAGTGATCTATGCTCATTTCATATCACTTTATAGTTAAATGAACTGAGAATAAAATCCACAAAGCAGCAGGTTGTTTTTTTTTAGGCTGTTTGTTCCAGCAGACCCAGTTACAGGGCAGGGAGTACACCTTTTTTTTGTTTTTAATTGTCAAGAAGAGAGAAAAAAGTGACACTTTTTTCCCTAATATTTGTATATTTGTATATTTTTTTGCATCAGTGCATTGCTAAGAACACTCAGAGGTGTGGCTCATGCAATAATGCAGTGGTCTCTCACAGAGGTATTCACGGATGTACTTTGGTGTTCTTGAGTCAACAGATAGAAATATCTCCAGCACATGTCCCGACCATCAAAAGAAATGTTTAACTTTTTTGACAATAAAATCAATACAACAGAAATCCGGTGGTGCAGCTATGTTGAACTCTTCTGTTTGTGGCAGTGATGTGTTTATAAAAAATTCACAGAATGACTCCATGTATGAAAAATATATGGTCCTTTAAGTGTTGACACTGAAATTAGCCTTGTATTTTTAACAATATTTCTTTGTCATTTGAGTCACAATGGTCCATACACCACAATTAATAAATAAACAATTATCTATTTGACCTTAAAAAATACTATAATCACCCAAATGTATGAGAATTTAATATGGCAAGAAATAAAATGTGCTGAAAATGAAGAATAATTTAAAAAAAGAATAGGCATACAAGCATTTAATGTATTCATTCTGCTGATATAATTCGGTGTTATTTATTTTAATCAGCTGTGGTGGAAATTCATATTTTTACACATTTAATTTTGATATTAAGAGACAACCGTCTGAGTATTATAGTAAAACAACAAAAGAAAATTCCAAGAAAATATCATTTCAACACACTGTGGCATTTTACTGTCAGTGAACATTCTCAAAAAAAAAAAAAGTTGTGTTTTTGTAATCTGGTAAGGTTTTTATTTGAGGCTGGGATTTACTGCAGCACTGCAGAGTAGCCTTTCTGTATTAATATGGTCAATTAAAAAAAGACTTTAAGTGTTATTTTATTAATTCACTGATAAAGTCATTTACCACCAGTCCATGCTGTAGCATATCGACTAACATAAAATCCACTTGGCCGCACACGTGTGTGTTTTCACTCTGGTTCCCCGCACACAACTGCTGTAAAACTAGAGAAGCAGATTAAAAAAAGAGCAGTCTTTCTGAGAGTGGTGTATTAAACTAGTGTCCAATTTTAACTGTGGTGACAATGAAGGATGGGAGGGTAGTAAGGTATTTACTGTCTAATTATTAATTTGATAAAACACACATAATCTTTAAACAGCTCTTTTTTATGTATTAAACTGATTTACCACAAGCTGTATATGTGACTGGGCATTTGCACAATAACATGTAATCCTCTCTTGTCCTTCATGCTGGATTTGCAAACCTTTGCTGCCGTTTGAAAAGCAATTCACGTCATCTTCAAAATGTGATTCTGATTAACAGGCGGTGGGGAAAAAAACTATGTGGAGAACAGGCCATGCAGAAGGTGATCAATTAAAAGATTAAGCGTTTTGCAACACATGGACGCATCTGCATTTGGACCTAATAGCTGGGCCATCAGCTCATTTTCAGGAAGCCTGCCGCCTACTGAAAGCGTGCTTCTCACATCAAAGCATCAACGTCTGCCTTAGCTTCCCAATGGGCAGAAAGGGATGCTAATTTGGCCCCCTTCATGTATAGCAGCGAAAGACTCCTTCAATTAACTGGATTTCAATGGCAAAAAAACGAGTAGGTGGGACCTAAAAAGATGCAAAGAGACTCAGTCTGGATAGGCGGCGTTTCTCATTAAATTAAAAAGGGCTCTGTCATTTGTTTCCAACCACGCATCTGAGGACTTAACACTAAAAACACAGAGCTTCAAAGAGTCCATGATGGGTTAAATAGAGACTATAATCTAATTAAAATATTGCACAGAGGTAAATAGTGCTTTGATAATGATCTGAGGGTTCAATTAGTAAAATGAGCTGCTTGAGAGTGTTTTGTGTTGGGGAGGAGTTACTACTTAGAATATGGCTACAAAACGCAGCGCTGGGGCTAAATCAGGGGAGCTTCAAAGTCTCATCTTTCATTTGAGCAGGATTTTCTGCACTGTAAAAGAAATGAAGGAAGGAAAATAATCAACAAAAGGTGTTCTGGTAAACAGTGTAACCAGGTGGAGTGGGGGGAGAGGAGACAAACTGATAATGTTGCTAAAATAACAATAAGGGAATCACCTGTGTCCTGTATGAACAGTAGCACGTGGGCATTAGGCAGTGGTCTGGGACAGTTGGAAGTGGACTGTATAAGGAAATTAAAAAGGCTTAGTGCTGGGGGGGATTCTATGATTGCTTAATGTCACTGCTGACATACTACCACCAGTTCATTTCATTAAGACCAACAGGTTTCCATTGACATTAACCTCTTCCTTACAAATAACAGTCTGAGACACTGTTGACATCTTTCTATTGAGCTGATATGTACATACAGTTATGTCAGATCCTTTAGCATCTATAATGATCAGGGGCGTAGCACCAAATACTGGGCCCTATGCATTTGCAGGCCCCCCATCCTTACTCTCTTGATTCATGTTGCTCTTACACATATTTGAATTTTTTTTACAAAGTCTGTTTGCTTGCTTTTCCTTGTCTTCTTTTCTTTTTCGTAACCCTGATTTCCCTTTCTTGAGGAGCACCATGACATTGTACGCTGGTCCTCCAGCATCATAAGCCAGTGTGTTCTCATTGCGAAGTCATCGAATATGATCGCTTTGTCAGTAATTTTGAAGTCAGACACCTGATGCCAAAAGCCGTCTCGCCTTTTGCAGCAGTATGATATGCCGCTGGATGGCATCAGTTTGTAACGTGGCCCGACGTAAGTTCTCACAGTATTACGATATGCCACCGTTCGGCCAGACGGCACCTGCCATAGCATTATGATATGCTGCTGGACTGATTTTAGGTTGAAATGCTGCTAACAGCACATTATAATGACCTAGAAGACCCCTATAGGGCCGGCAGGAGAGGTGGTGGATGGATCGAGCCTGGACTTTCACCTGGGAGCCCTGTGTTCACTTCCTTTATAAATGTAGACCCAAACCATGATGTTTTTTTTTTTTAACCCTAACCATGTGCTTTCATTGACATCTGACATCTGACAACATATTCTCACTCTGACCTCATCGCATATCGACGTTGGGTCATGGACTTTCCACATTGAGAAATAACGTGCAAGGTAAGTCTGGATGTGTTGGTTGTTGACGTTCTGGGACGCCGTGTTAACTTCAGCCTGTCACATGCATTGTCTGTTTTCAAAATTACACTTCCATTTTCATAGGAGGTGTACAGTTTGCATACAGTCCTTTTCAAAATAAACCCACTATGTCCGTACAACACTGCAAATAAATGTTTTTTTTCCTTCAACAACAAACACACGTAATTACATTTAGCCAACGGACACATGGTTGGGGTTAGGAAAAAAGAGCAGGGTTTGGCTTTACAATCTTGTGGGTGGCAAACACTGGCCTCCTGGGTGAAAGTCAATGGTCGTTGGACCCATCCTCCACCCCTACCACCTGCCCTACTCAGACTGTTGCTGCCTTAACTTACGTTGTTGTCTTGCCACATTTTCCCCTGATGCCACCGGGCATCATCAAACAATAACAGCAAACAGCCACGTATCATGCCAACGTGAAAGGATGGCTTTTTTCTTTGATGTCTAACACTTGAGGTCACTGACCACGCACTGGTTTTCGATGACTTTGGAGTGAGACCAGGTTGTGTTGGTAGTGATATCCAGGAGCAGCAACAGCAGATGCACAATACCTAGCACGTCATATGTAGATGTGAAAGGCCACTGACAAAGAGGTGACGTGACAAGCTGGAGATGAGAACGTTTTACATAAGCAGTAACTCACTTGGCTTTTGCTACATTATCAGACAAATCCTAGTGCAGGGGCGGACTAAACCATTTTGCACCTTTAAGGGGTGAGAGGGCCCTAAGAAAACTTCTACGATCTTTTTATACAAAGTTCAGTCTTTTAACTGATTGAGTCAGGCAATTTTAATTTAGTCATGGCAAAAACTACTTAGAATTTTTTCTTATTATACTACTTTTATCTTGATGAAATTAAAGACGTGTCCCCCTCAATGTTGAAACAAAATCCAAGCCCCTGCT
>JAPZEB010000006.1:2787918-2801915 GCA_029783705.1 Chaetodon striatus
ATTGTACTCTTATAAACAGAGAGAGAGAGGGAAAGTTGGGCAAGGGACTGAGTCAATCAATGCACCCACAGCTCTGTGATGAAGTAAGATTTTACCCATTTTAAATACTTAAAAAAAGAAAATCAATAAGTGGCAGTCGGTGTTGATATTGTGGCAGCTGCCATAAATAAATCAATGTTTGGGAAACACTGCAGGGACAGCTAAATGTAGCAGTTTAAGTTTACTTCAAAAAGTATTTTTTTATTCATTCTATTGTGCATGTACATTTTAGTAAGTAAGTAAAGTTTATTTAATATAGCACCTTTAACAGAGCAAGGTCGCAAAGTGCTTCACAGGAATACAATTGTTAAAAATAAGACCATAAGAACAGTTATTAGTTTATTTACCACTTTTCTGTGCAGTATATGATGCTGCTGAAATAAAAGTCAGACAGACTGACTGATATGTGATGTGCAATGTTTTTTAAATATGCCTCATGATATACAGTCTCTACAAGTGTATGATTCCTGTTTTTGTGATGGTCTAATGTTATAAAATCACAATAAATCATAATATCAAATCAGCACCCCAGTATTGTAATTGTGTCGAATGAGGAAATTAGTACATCGTATCGCCCTACTTTCTACCCTTTTTATTCCAAATATATCTGATACCTATTTCATCACATGCATTTCTGTGCACCAGTAGATGTTTCCCTGTGGAGACCATGTTAAGAGTATAAACAGTGTGTGAGCTTTAAAAGATTTTGCGTAACATACAGTGTTTCCTTATCAGGCTTTGATATGATATTAAAGTACTTTTCCCAGGGACATGAATGGTGAACTGAAGTTGGTTGCTGGTGTTGATGATGGTGGTGTCTGTGTGTGTGTGACCATGCGTGAATGGGTGCATGCAATCCACAAGCTGTCCTAAACAAAAGAGGGCTAATCGTTCTAGATTTTACTGGCTGCTTTTCAGAAGGAGGATTTCAGTTTGAGTTTGCTTTAGCCATCGGCCATGGACACAACAGGGTACCTTTCTTTTCAAGCCGTCTCCCCTCTCTGTCCAACCCCTAAGTCACGCTCATCTGCTTTCATGCCCAGGCACTGCAGCAAGACTGCTTTACAATCCGAGTCTGTAATCTCGTCAGACATGATGGCTAACATGGTGGGAGAGATGGGAGGTCAAGGGACGAGGAGTGTTGGGCACCAGAGGATGAAAATGTGAAGGCTCCAGAGTGAACACAACTCTAAGCACTTAATCATGCTTTCTAGCCTTTCTTTAATTAAAGGGGTACTTTGCCAATTTTCAACCAGCTTTGTATAAAAACAATGTGGGTAGTATGTGTAAATGAACTGTGGTAACATCCCATCCATCTAACTGGTGCCTAGATATCCCCTCCACCTATCCAACCCCCCTGGCGAAACTAGGAGTCTCAGCACACAGGGATCAGGTCATCTTCTTGTATTATGGCACTTCAGGAGCCGTACACATGCTGCATTTTTTGCGCCCTCAAACTGAATGTTTTCAATATAAACATGTAGCAGGAACACTAAAACACCAGAGCAACGCCAGGGCGATGCCAGAACGACACGCATGCATACATACGTACAAAATAACATCTAGAAAAAGACCAGCTCTGCATTCAATATTTCTGGCAAGAAGGCTATGATATGGTGGTGTTTATGATCACTTAGCAACCTCAGACGCAACCTGCCTCCACGCCCTTGAAAGCTGGCACAGAGCGCCCAGCGTCCGACCTCGCATTTTCCAGGCAGTTAAAGACGCAGCATGTGTACAGCCCCTAAAGGTCTAGTGTGTAGAATTTAGTAGGATCTTGCAGTAAAAATGTTTAAGATATCAACATTTTAAAGTTTGTAGTCAGTTTGCACCAATGCTGGGGTTAGTTTCACCTTGCACATGGCTAAGTCATATCAGGACCTATCTCAGCCTGGCAAACCATAAAGCTGGAGACATACTTGCTTTTGACAATGCATCAGCTTGTGCATGATATCTGTGATCCATGGCGATGTCAGAATTAGCACCATAGTGCCCTCCTTGAGTTTTGCCATGTTTATTGCTTACATCATGCAAATCCAGAAGTTTCATGCGCTCTGATTTTTCTAGTGTGCCCTCTACTGAAATGTCCCGGTAACACGTGTAGTGCACAAGCAAGTATGTAAACTATTCTGTTCACGACTCAACCGGTTGTCTACGCGAATACGTGGTTAAAAGCAACTATATCTCCAGCCTTAGAGAGGGGAGAAAAAAAAACAACAGCCAAATCATTAAATGCAAATGGGCATCTTTAGTGGCCCTGCGCCTCACAGACTCTCTCTCTTCTAATCACCTTATCCTCTAACACATCTTTAAATGGCTTTTCAGAGCCTGCAGCTCTGTGGTTTATATAGTCATCATCTTATGGCAATTAAGTGTAGCTTAGTGGAGCTAGACAATTAACCTGATGTTATGTGCCCTTAGTCACCAGAACACTCCTGCTGGATTAAGCTGTCCCTGCATGGAGACAGCTGAGGGGATTATTCGGGACTTCAAAGGGGCATTTATTTGTGTAACCTCTCATGTACGTGGGAATTAAAGGGGAATGCTACTCAATTGAAGACTTTATGTGTCACCTTTGTGAAACTGCATAATGAGTTCCTATTTTTCTAACTGAACGCATTATTCAGTGTGCGTAGAGTGAGTTTTGTGGCCTTTGAGCCCTGTTTGAGCACTGCTTAAAAATGCATACATTTTAAACAAAAAGTCAGATGGAGATTTTTTTCAACTGTGTGACATCTGAGATCAGATGGCAGACAAACAATAATACACAGATGAAACACAAATATAAGTGTTCTATAGCAGATGAAAAACCTGTAAGCATTCATTACCCCTCCTCTCAGGACACAAATGAAGTTCACACACACACACCAACCTTGTAAGTGACTCTCGCCCTCAGCTGCTTCTGTTTCTCCATCTGGACCAGATAGCCGTCAGAGCTGCTCCTATGGATGTGGTAGGCTGTTTTGATAACCTGAGCAGGACTCAGCTCAGACTCTGCTCCTCTCAGTGACTGTCGTATAGGGGGCAACACTGTGTAGCAACCCGAACCAAGTGACGAAGGGGTGGTGGGTGTCCTGGGGAGGTTTTGTGGATATTGCTTCGTGTGAACCTCATTTGTAGTCCACTTCTGGTTCCCCTCGGCACAGGATACTGGCCCCTTTAATGCAGTTGTCCTGAAACACAGAGTTACTGGTGGATAAATACTGGGTCGTCCCATAATAATGGATTACAAGGCAAAGAAGCCATTCATATAGTGTACAAGACACATTGGTGTATCAGACTAATTTTCTTTGCCTCACTGCTAGTCATTTTACATAAACTACAAGAATGATGTGATGATTGTTTGTGCAGTTTTTGTTGGTTTTTAACCTTATTTGCTTAATTTTTTTCTATCTGACTGATATTATTTGGTGCAGCAATGATCCAGTTATCCCAATGAGATGCTTAGCATGTAATATCTGTCTTATCTTTGATCAGTAAAAAAAGGTATCAAACATTTACCTTTGCCATTGTTCAGGGCTACTCTCCAGGTTCTGGTTGAGAAGATATGCTTTTACCCCTTTCTGAGACTTCTGGTAGGACTTTCCTGGATTTGCTTGTTGACATCCAGGGGACAAGGTGAATCCAACTTCAGATGTGGGGCTCCAATCAGGACAGCCATGAAGAGATGCTAAGTCGATGATGTCATCCTGGCCCCTCTGCTGGATGAACGGAGGGTGATGGGATGAAGTGTTGAGCAGGATGTTGAGGTGGATGGCTGGGAGCAAAGGCTGTGATAAGGTTGTCCTCTGAGGATCTGGCTGGGTTACAGCAGCTGGACTTGCCAATGGGGAGCTCAGACAGTCTCTCCCCTCAGCTTTGACCCCCAGGGCAGGGTGCTGCTGCCGTTCACAGGGATTGGGGTGTTCTTTCCGCTGGGCTTTCTTCCCTTTCCTGATCTCGGTGACCTAGGGTTAGAGTAGGATTAACAGTTTGAGGATTAAATTTGTTCATTAATGTAGAGTGTCAGACCAATAAAATGGCACTGATATAAAAATGATTGATTTAAGAAGTGTGTGGTGGTGTATTTATGTGCAGAGACTCTGCTCTCTGCCTGTGTTTTGCTATTTTATTCTTATTTTGTTTAGTTCCTGGGCACAGCAGCAGGGGAGATCAGGACTTATTAAAGACATTAATCAGGTGGCAGACCGTAAGCAGCACACATCCAAGAGTAATCTACAAAAATTGCAGAAACAGCATCAACAAAATGCGCATATAGCGTTGAAACGGCAAATGGACAAAGCCTGATCCAGAACAAGAGTTTGCTTTTACTTTCACTTTCACTCACTGGTGATACTGTTTGCAAACAGCAGTCATCAACAATTTGCATCAACAATTCCTTCATAGTATACCTTAAATTCACAAAACCCAAACATATGGGAAAAATCCATGCATGTAACATGTTTTCCCCAAAACCTCCATACCAAAACGGAAAATGTAATATTAGATACAGTCACTATCATACTGTACCTTGAGTTTTGTGTTTTAATACCAGCAAACAAACTCTACATGTGGGTCTTATTTTGTCATCACATTCAAAGACTGCTACTGTAAATGCTGAATTTTAAATCCTCTGCAATGCTGTGAGATATGCTAACTCGCAAAGTATAGCTTGGCCTATTTCTGAAGGTGGGGTGGAGCACAAGGCATCAACTCTAAATCTACCCATTTACACCACAGAAACAACAACAGACAAACAAAAGCTCAAAATAAGAGGCACAATTCCATTCCCAAGTGTAAGAAGGGCTGGAGCTCTTCTTTGCATGATCTCCCCAAATTATTTAGCAGGATGTCTGTGAGCGGGTGTCTCATGCATCTAATGCCGCTGATTTAGCAAACACCAGCTTTGCCCGTTCCAGTGGGAAAATATTTATTCTCATCTGCTTGGCAGTGTTAAGGTGGCAGCTCAAGTGCTCAAAATAATAATGCTTCTCCAATCCTCTCCTTTTTCACTGTGACTACTGGTTTTATTTTTTTTTTTAAATCATCTCTGGCAAGCCACAGTGCAACAACACCATCAGTGATTGTGTCTACATTCCCTGAAGGAAATTAAAAGCCAAGGTGAAAGTGTCAAAACTGTACAGCATACACACAATACTGCAAAACAAACTGGATTTCACGAGATTTTCACACAAATGATTGGGCCGGTGTTAATTACACTGAGACAAAAAATGTTAATTAACAACCTTTTTTCCCATGACAAATGAGATGTTAGCTAAAATAGATCTTTGATAACAAAAACTATGACAACGTGTATGCTTTGTTTTCCTTAACGAGATGAGACAAGACAAGATGAGATGGGACTAAAATGTGGGCTAGCGGACATTCAAAATAGGAGGAGAATGATTAATTATTTTAGAAACTGTTTCAGAAAAATGTTTTTAACCAGGAAGCCAAGAATGACCATACTTGCATATATTTTGTAATGCCATATGCAAAGTATAAGAGTAGAGTGCCAACAAGTTGGTAAATGCCAGTAAATAGTCTGTGCCAGGATGCTTCAAAAGCAAATTTCAAAACTTTTCTATAACCTGTCAAGGACCCATAATACAATTTCCCCAACAATTTACAACATACAACACAAACAGAACTGTACAGTGTACTTTATTCAAGCTTTTAATTATATTATAATGGGTGGTCCACAGAAATCGACCAGTAGAGTTCTGAGAGTGAGGAAGTGACAGCTGACAGTTAAGTCAATATGTTAAAAGACAAAAAAAGAATGCTTCAAACCCTCAGACCACCATGCTCTCCTTTAAGAGTAGTTAAAATAAAACCAATGAGCGCATTGCCGTTCCGAGAGGGAATTGTACGCCCTTGGGCTTATATGTAAATATGTTAAATCACACTGTCCCAACATTATCTTTCTTGCCCCACTTGTCCGGCATTATTTAAACATATTAGACTCAGACTTTATTTAAATATAATTCTCGCTAGCTGGCTTACATTAAGGAAGAGACAGAACATGGGAAGAAAATTAAGAAACATACATGATGGTAAATGTGATGACCCCTCCATTCCACTAGAGGTCCCCGTGTCTTTATACTGCTGTTTCCTGTTTGAATGTTGCAGATGCTGAAGGGAGGGTCATTGTCTGATTAAGCTACACCTCGGCCCGGTGTGCTCTGGCCATAAATACCTCCTTCCCTTTGCAGTTGTTTGCTCTTCCCTCACTGGAGCAGTTGCTTTTGTTTATTACAGACGTCCACACACCCATACACACATAAACAACTAATTACTGACTTTCACATTTATTCTGCTCTTATTGTTACTTTTGTAAATAAATGTGCTTTTACCCTTTTGTAAGCTCTTCTGGTCTCCCATCTTTGTTGCAGCCTTTGAGGCAGGGTGTAACACTCAATAAAACATCACACATCTAATGCGTATTAGAGCAACATTACGTCGATAGCTTCAGAAAATGCATTTTTCTTTAAGTAATATGACGCGATCATTATCCACGGAAAATTACTGTAACATTTATTTCATTACACACAAATAAATTCCAGGAATTTTCCAAAACTTTAACATGACTTTCAGGTTTTCCATGACCATTGGAACCCTGCTAAAATCTAACAACTTAACGTCGACTAAAACTGGACTAAAACATTTTGAGTTGTCGTCAACCAAAACTACATTAAAACTGTAGGATAAAAAAAACTAACTAAATCTAAAAGCTTTTTGTGTAAAAACTAAGGCTAAATCTAAAGTAGCTACCAAAATTAACACTAGATTTGGCAACCAAGTTAAAAGAAAAAGAGGAGGAGTGTCCTACCCTCAATTGTTGTGTTTTCTTGAGCCACATCTGCTCGGGGTCTAAACTGTCCTCTTGACTTTCAGCTCTGGGTGTCTCCTCAGGAGTTTCATGCACCTTTAGACACAACACAAAAAGGGAAAGCAACACGCTGATACAGAAGAATGTTGAAACAAAAGTGCTTTATATTTTTTCTGTCTGTACACTGGGAACTGAAGCCTTTACTAAAGCCCATTAAAACCTACACAACTACACCTACTCAGGGGTATCAATACTGCACCCATTACTATCAATGCCTGTCCTCTTTGGCCACATCATATTACATCAATTTGCTGTTTCAGTTGTTCCTAATGTACCCGTTTGTGGCATGGAAATATGGTTTGTTAATGGTGTAATGAAAATCATTTAGTTAACTTCAGGACTCCCCTCAGCGGCAGAGGACCATCTGAGTGGATCAATAGTATTGACAGGCTGAAGACTTTTTCACTGAATGCCACTAATTCTGTGAGCTTGAATAGATGAAGGTCACAAGGAATGAGTGGATCCAGCTGTAACATATCCATCAATAAGTGTGTTTCCGATTGCATCTAATAAATGCGACTATTTTGCTGAGAAAAATTCAAAGCGCTATTGGACAAACCACCTAGGCCTTGTGCTATTTCAATATGTAAGCTGCACGATACTTTGTCTCTTGCTTTCAAGTAAATATTTATGCTATACATGAACTCACCAACCCAATAAGGGAATTATCTGAAATGCCATTGAGACTTTGAGACATTTGGGTGCTGTTACAGATGATCAATAAGGATAAAGAGGTGTTTGAGATTAGGAGCAGGTGTCGGTGACTACTGCATGTCCAGCAGTGTACACACTCACATGCACACAAACACTTTGCGCCTCTCACCTTTACCCATTCCCCCAGCCATTGCCTTTTGTCACCCATTATAAACATCCCAATCAGCTGGAGCAAATGATCAAGCCTGTATTGCATTTTGAGCATGGTAAGCTGTGTAATATCTTTTTTACTAAATTGGGAGGCCCGTAATTGCTTCTCTGCGAGACGATGTCACAACAAAGTCTGGCAATTGCGGCAAGCTGTATTACCTCCTGTACCCGGGAAACATCTGCTTTTTGCAATGAAGACTTCAAAGGGGCTGTGGATCTTGAATTGCATTTAGCTGCTATTGTGGCCAGCCCAGGTAATCTTGATTAGGTGTTTAGACTGAGGCAGGGTATACAGTGGCAGAGAGCTCCCCAGAGCTTTGGTCTAAAGCTATTAAAAGATTGTACATTATGTTGCCCTGGCTTTGAAGTGAGGGCCTGCAAGAGGAGTAGGGACTCTAAGGGGTGAGTGCAATAGCAGAAGATTGATCTGCTACTTCTGTCTTTATCAAAGGAGGCCCAAGCCCCAATGAAGCCAATCATTGCTACCGCCACTCTGCCACTTGGCCGAGCTAAACATTTGCTGCATTAGGAAATTGTGTACATTTAATAACACGTCTAATTATCACAAGTTGCCTTCAGATGGTCGCGCTCTTCAAAAGACCAAATGGGGTATTTTAAAAGGGCCAAGTAACAACCGGCTTGCCTGGACTCATATTGATTTGTGAAACTGATGCGATTTGTACATGGAGTGTTGCTATCTTTCGCAAGAAGCTACGGACGAGGAAGGGTGGGAGGAAGCACAACAAGCTTTGTGACAAAACATGTCGTTATCCTAATTATTAAATGTTGTTTCTATCTCTGACCTTGAATATTACATTTCCAAAAATCTAATCCTGAAGGTGGACGAATACAAAATTCTCTCATGCTACTTTTTTGATCTTCGGCATCTCATTTAATGTGTGAAATAAATTAATCCAAACTCCATTCTGACCGAGACACATAACCAGAAGATGTTTTTAAGAAGGCTGCTCATGTTCATGTCAGCAAATCAAAACTGTCCAAGTTCACACAAATTTGTGTTTATTCTATTTTGGGATGGATTGTATGAATCCTGCAATTTTGGGGAGTCTGTTTCTAAAATGTTGTTTAAAAACTACTTTGCTCTAAGTCTACTTCTAATCAGCTTTGTTGATACATTATACTGTTGCCACAACACACCCAAAGCATAGATTAATCCTATGATGAAACAGGAAATAGACTACATGCAAATTGGTGCCCCGTCTTTTGTGCCCTATGTCCCCCATTAAGTAAGACACGTCTTTGGGGAGACAGGGCAATGGAAAACTAATAAGCGAATTCAGAGGGAAATGACAAAACACAAGGGTTCCAGAGAGGGAAAGGCTCTGGCTCTGTTTACCATTGCACAAAGCTAACGGCTCTTGACTATGTAAATGGTGATGATATGAGACATTGTAGAGGGCTGGGGCTCAGATGGTTGGAGGTATTATAGCCAGCAAACAGTCTTGTGGCCCAACAAATGGGGAATGCGGGCCATCCCGACCAATTATGCCACTGTGCCAGGTGCAGGGACGTCTAAGAGCCTATTGGTAACCATGCGTCTCTGATGTTCTTGTTGTACACATCAACTCATAATAAGCACTGCATAGCCAGACATGGCTCTTTTCATATGGTGGAGAAGAAGGCAGATGAAAACAGCTACGCTCCTCTGCCAAATTAATGTTCCAGACTGGGTCGGAGCAAACATCAGGATATTCTCTTAGTAGTCTGAGATGACAATAAAAGACATATAGATACCAAATAATATTTCTAAATGAGCATAAGCTCGGCTCATGCAGAGGGATATAAAAAAAAACAGCAAGAAAAAACAAAGAAGCAAATAATCTTGGCCTATATAGTCTGCTCATGGGAAAAGCTGCATTCAAGCAACTGCCCATTAATAGTGTCTCTAAGATTAGAATAAGCTTTCAGGCGTAAATATACTGACAGTTGGCTCCTTTTCTTATCACCTAAGTGCACAGTAAATACAGATCTTTTGAAAAATACAAAGAAACAACAGCAGTGGTTGTGCCTGTGCCCTAACAAGCCCCAGAGCTGACCTCTGTGTTTAAAACATCTAAATACGGTTTGTGATTGTGGCAAGGGTTAAATGGATTAAGTTGTTTCAAAATACAAACCACAGCATAGGTAATGGGCAATATATTCATATTATATTGATATCGGGACATGACACTACACTAGATAGCTTAGATTTTAGATATTGTAATATTGTGTCATCTTTTCCTGCTTTAAGAGGCCGCATTACAGTAAAATGTTGTAATTTTCTTAACTTACCAGACTGTTATAGCTGTTATATTATTTGTCCTATATTTAATTGTGTTTTGTAAATTCAACAAAAGTCAATCCTACAATATAGATATTGAGGTATTTGGTCAAAATTATTGTAATTTTTTATTTTCTTCATGCCATCCAGCCCTACCACCCCACAATCATTACTTTTGCTGTCATTTGCAAATACTACAAAAGCTTTACTTCCTTCCAAAAATAAAACAACACCACAAACTTGCCAATAGCTGTTTGGGCCTAATGCCTCAAACATATCTACAACCACAATCTGAATTGTTCATTTCCGAAACAAACAACCTAAACTGCAAAACAAAAAAGCTCATTTACAGATCCAATACATATAGTAAATCTTTCTATCACCAAAAAAGGCCAAAGGAGAGATCACAAATAAGAGTAAACTCTCACAGTCTCAACAAGGATTTGGAAAAAAAAAAAAATCTATATTTTAGTCCAATATTTTCAGTAGTGTCTTCATAAAACCTAATCTTAAGTCATGTAAGTGTAACAATAGCTAGACAGCCCAGGAATCATTATCAATGTTAGTGCAGCTCCTGGTGTCTGTTTCTGTAATTGCAACCTGTTTCAATAGAGGGCCTTCCTGAGAGGGGCCATTATAGAGCTGTGTGAGAGTTTGTTGTCACATTTCAAAGATCAAATTCTCATTTAGTGATTTTAAGCATAAGCCGATGTTAATGGTTGAGAAAAGTCTACATTATATACAAACCTTGCTCACATTATGAGAAGTCTCCTGCTTACATGCATGCACACGCATGTAAGAGCCACATTTGGATGTGTTGCGCCCCAGGGTTATTTTGTTGCGTTCCACTATGTCCTCTGTTAGTCTTTCTGGCTTTTTGCTGTGTGAAACCTTGGGATTCGTGGATGAGCACATTTGCTGTTTTCCAGTGGGTCCTACTTGTCTCCGTTCTTGCTGTTGGTGGGTCTTAAATTCTTGGATGGACACAGCATGCATATCCTTGGTCAGCCTGGGAGATCCTCTAGTATTTTCCCCAGCATTGTCACAGCTATTGTCCTGCTTATTTTTTAATCCTTTGTGTAAAGTTTTGTCACTTTTATTTTTAGTGAGAAAGCAGGATGGCTGTAAGTGGTCAGCCTCTGGTGATGGAAGTTGTAAAGCATGGTTGTGGGGAGATGTTACTGAGCTCGTCTGATCATCTGGTGAGTGTAGGCGGTACGGCTGGTCAAACGCATTGCCGGCCATATGAGGAGTCACCACCACAGACGGACTTGTGTCAACGATGTATCTGTATCCTCCTTTTATTACCAGTCCCTGTGTGTCACCACATGACTGACTGGATTGTTCTTCAGGGACTTGGTAATATTCCTCAATAGAAATCTGTGGATTGTCATGGAAGTGGCCAGCTCCCCTCAGGTTGGTCCTCCAGTTGGGGTCGTAGCGTAGGTCAGAGTAGGCATCATCCCTGGGCAGCTGGCTGCGAGGTCAAAGAAAGACAACAGCATAAAGATCTACACAACTAGTCGGACACTGATATTTGCATCAGTAAGTTATAGCTCTATTGCCAAGATCAATCAATTAGCCAAATATGAGATAAGAAACTACATGAAATTATCAAAGAATATGTCCGTTTATGTATAGTGTAGTCCCCATTATTTTAAGAGTAACTGATTTAATTGTTGGTAAGCAGCTTTATTTATGACATTTCCATATCTAAAGGAAGTTGTACAGACACCTGAATGTCACATAGGGCTTTACTTAGAGGTCAAAGGAACAAGAGGCATTAGACCATTATTAGGATGATGATGTCCTCAAACAAAGAGAGGTAGGCCTTATTCAAGACTTCTGAAATTGAAACAGATGAGGGGGATTATGAGCCTGTATTTACAGATAATTTTCGTATTTTCACCTCCAGGCTCACTAATGAGAGTGTATTTGAGAGCTACTAGCGAGGGAATGGTTCACAAACGGCAATTTTCAGCTTATGAAATGGCTTGAAAATTGCAGGCTAAAATGCTCTTTCTGATGGTGATGAAAAGATCTCATTAAAATAAATAGCAGAGAGCCTCTTTGTTGTGCTTACTGGGAGGACGAGGGGAGCCTAATTCTCCTGCCGTTATGTTGTGCGTCGGGGGGGAGGGTTGCCTAGGTGTAGGGCCCTTCACTTTCGATGAGGCCAAAAGGGTAAGGGATGTCTCTCTAATGACTCAGACTCAAACAAGTTGGAGAATGCATTATAGACAACATGCAGCTGAATGTGATGCCTTTAACACTGGCAAAACACCACAGCCTGATATGTCTTGCTCAAGATACAGACACCTAAATACAAAAGCCAGTGAAATATTGTGACAAACACTGAATGGGAAAATGAAAAAACTGGCCATACGGACTATACTCAAATATCTTTTTGCAATATTCGGAGTGAGGTAGGTGTAAAATATAGTTAAGAGGGATGAATGGACTTGCTTAAATAGGAATCTTTTGCTTGAATGAGGAATGCCCATTGGGTTTGTAAACTATGCAATAGCAATGTTTGAAAAGGCTTATCCGCTTTGAGGAGGCAGCAGTGAGGACTATGAGAACATGATGGGAATGGGTCTGTGTCCACTGCCTTGGCTCTATGAAATGGAGCCTTTTGTGAGAATATGTCACGGTCATTTTCCTCTGAAACAATGTACTTTGGAAGCGGACCCACACTTGGTGGGCATCAATCCGTGCAGGTTAATGACGGGAAAATTGAGAATGCCCCTTTTCTATTTTGGAGGGAAATAACTATCAGGCTGTGCCTGCCAGAAAGAGAAGGGGAAACAAGGGTACGAGTCGACAAGAGTGCAAAAACAGATGTGGTGTTGTTCTCAACATAGATGCCTGCCTCTGCTCCCTCAAAAGAGAGAAAGAGAGATCTCCTTTGCAGCAACAATGATCCTTGTTAATGGACCACGAGTGACCACTTATTGTGATCCACCCAAACAAAACAAAAATCTAATTTCCCTCAAATGAAAGCTGTTATTCTGAAAGCACCTGAATTAGGCTGTTCTCACTACAATGTACCGTCAGTGCCTGCATCTCATTAAATAACTGACACCACTTCATTGTTAAGTGATGAATGAGGGCTATTTATCTTTTATCATCCGTGTACTGTTTAAAAGTAAAAGGTTTGATTGCTGCTGCCATTCACCTTGTTGTATTCCATCTAAGCAGCACTATTATCTGCTTAATTTCAATTAATTTGTCACAGACAGTGAAAGTGACAGTCCAGTTCAATAGGCAAATTGAACAAGGTCGGGCACAATTCTCATCATGGTGAATAGCTTATATAATGCCACATGTTTATAGAATTATTGTGATGCACAAGGCTACACAGCCAATAACATGATCAAACATAACAAAGACTTATTTTCTATATTTTTTTCACCATGAAATAAAGCCTGCAGGTGCCACTACCGTCACATACTGCCATCTACTGTCCCAACTGCAGAATGCTATATGAGAAACAGTCATGTATGTAGTAGAGTTACTTAAGTCAGGTGATATTCTTTACTTCTCTTTGTGTCAACACTTTCCTTTAATGACTAATATCAACAAGAATTCTGTGTGAATCAAAGTCTGAGGTACTCTACTGTTTAAAAGTTTGGGATCACTTGTTATATTGATGTTTTCCTTCAATAATGGCTATTTTAACAGAGATTAAACTGTATTTTTCAGATACCAAATGTATTATTTGGAAACAGAAGGATAATTAAATGATTACAACCTCCATTTAGTTGATGGCCCCGCAGTGTGGCACGACAGAGGAATAGTGTTTGATCCTTTTTCCTCTTCAAATTTCAATTTGTTTTTAAGTCCAGAAAAGCATCAGAGAGACCCTAAAAATAACGTTTGTCCCTTTTTCTTTGGGCCGTCTGCAATGTACTCAGTGGTTAGCTTGAATAGGTTTAAACT
>JAPZEB010000006.1:2834805-2845526 GCA_029783705.1 Chaetodon striatus
AGGGAAACTTTGCTGATATTCAACCAGCTGTGTGTCATCGCACTGTGCACAGATCAATGTTGTTTGACTTCCTCCAGAGATCCCTGCCCATCCAGCAGCGGAAGTCCGGGTGCTGGCTACAGCACAGGGGGAAGTCAAACACTGTTCATCTGCACACACTGTGATGCCACACAGCTGGTTCAATATCAGCAAAGTTTCCCTTCATATTCACTGTCTTCTGTGGCGATCACCACCGATGTGGTGTGTTCATTTTTACACTGTGATCTGTAGCCTATAGTTGGGTTTAGCTTCTAACTATCTTTGTCTTTTTACCTAAACTGAAGCCAACTGTGGATGTCTTATTGAAATTCATCAGTCTCCGCCAAGTTCTATGATAGTGCACCAGCTGTTGTACCCAAATGATATGATGCAATATGACACCGTGACCCAACCTTCATTTGATAGCCTTGCTTAGATGGAGGCAATTGAGGCAGTTAATCTGATCAAGATATCTACTGGCTGGATTCCCGTCAAGGTTGGAGAACATACAGTACCTGAGGAAAGATATGCCTCTCTGCCAACCAAAACCTAGATAAGCTGCCAAAAACAAAATGGATAGAAGGATCTTAAACTTTCATCAGTCACCTTGCCCTTGTATCTTATGTATGATCGGGAGAAACCAATCAGCTTGACAGTAATAGAAGTACATAACAGATGCATAAATGTTTTACTTTAACACATTTCCATCATGTTCATCAGTGTAGAAAGTGTATGATGCTCTATATGGTCTAATCCACGGTGTGTCTTTGATCTCCAGGTGCTCAGCGCACCCATTCGAACAGCACCGTGCTGGCTGTGTCAGTCATAGCAGGCATCGTTGGAGCCGTCTGCCTTACTCTTGTGGCTTTCATTGTTTACCAGAAGCACGTTTCCAAAATCAGTTCCCCCAGAACGATTCTGCACCAACAAGAGTGACAGAGAGAGCTGGGAAAGGATTTTGTCCTGTTTCATTCACTCGTACAGTACGGTTTACAGAACTGTGTGAGCGCTTTGATAAATGAGTGACAGCTAGGGTCTCTGACTTGTTTCAACACAGGTTCCTTGAAGTAAGAGAGAATACCAGAGAAGTGCGTCTTCTATTTCAGTTCATTCATTAAGCCTTGAAGTAGAGCAAAAGTAAACAGGACATATGAAAAGAGCTTCATATTTACTGTTGGGTATGCCTCAGTGATGAGTTCATCCTCCCCTGCAAACAAATCTGAGAGGACAGCAGTGGACACTCAGTACTATACTTGTGGCTTTGCACACCACTTCAGGTTTTGTATTCATTTGTTTACATTTTATACTTGGGTAATAGAATTGAGGTCAGGGATTATTTGTTACCAAAGCAGAGTGATGGGTACTATAGCTCACATTCAGTGGTTTTTTAATGCTTTTATATCTATCAAAGTTTCTAAAGTTTTTGTATTTTTGGTGTTTGACAAAATGTATGTTTGCTATTTATGGTGACTTTTTATGGTGTTTCTTACTGTGCTTTCAGAAGATGTCACAAAAGTGATGCATAAAGCTACAATAATGTGCTTTTATACTGGTATTTTTAATAAAGTATATTATGGTCTGTATGTTTCGTTCTTTTAGAAGTACTTGAAGCTGTATTTAACTTTACGGTGATTTGGGAAATAGTTTCTTTGGTTCCTTCAGTGCAGAGAATCTGTCACACAAGGAGCTTGGGCTCTCTGTAAAGCCTGAGAGACACATGAAGTTATGATCTGGAAATGGACATGTTTAGAAATCCATGATACACAGGGGGTGAACTCAACTGGCCTCCCAGCCTCTGCTGCTTGTTTGTGACAAAGTGAGCTTCGCTGCAGCTGAGTGCTGGACACAGTATGATGTCAGGACTAATCCTCAGACTGGGCTGCAGGTGGCTAGCCTGCATTTCTCAAGTTAACCTATTTACGTGCAATTTTAAGATACTTTAAGTTGTACTTTACATGAGTATTTGCAGTTTTTATTATTTATATTTTAAGGACATATTGTTCTTCACTTTAGTTATTTGTCAGCTACAGTTACTGGTCTTCTCTGGTGCTCATGGTTTCAACAAAATGAACTGAGCTATTGAATTGTGGAGAATCTAACCAAGCTAACAATATGTAGCACCTCCATGTTAACAAAAGTTTAAACATTTATATTTGTATGTGCAATTTAAACCGCTATCTAAGGTTAGCTCTTGCAGGTGGCCAACAACCCGGTTTAATACATCCAAAGAACTTCTTTGGAAATGCTTGGCGGACCAGGTATCTCATTGAGACCGGCATTTATTTGTCCAAATTTGTAGCCACACCAGGCTAGTAAAAAGGACTGGGTCTTTACTTGGGACTAGGCTTTTAATTAAAGGTTTATGGTATATGAAAGCGTTCACAATTTGAATCTTCAAAGCACTTCGTACCATTTTTAAAAGGTGTGTCCTGATGCATTACCTGGGTTTGGCATTACTCAACTGTTGATTGTTGTCCATGTTTGCAGTGGTAGAAAGTAACCAGGTAGATTCACTTAAGTATTACAGTACAATTTCAGGTACTTGCACATTTCCTTGTCACATTTTAAGGGAAATTTTGCACTTTTTCCTCCAACTGGCTACTGTTCAGATTGAGATTAAGAATAACGCTTCATGGACAAAACCAAGCAAAGGAAAAGATATGTCTAAATAATATTAATTTCCTAAAATCAGTAAATTTGCTTTATCGATCGCAGTCACAGGAACACTTTCCTCCTCAGCCAGCCAACAAACTGCAACGTCAACTCAAAGCAACTTTTCACTTCCTCTTAATTTTCAAATCAGTGGTCTATGTCTATTAATCACAATGCGATTCTCTAAACTGTCCATATTTTAGGTATGAAGGTAAAGATATGAAAAAGCAAAAAGCTACCAAGATCAGGATTTTTTAAATCTTCAATAAAACATTTCCGGGTCAGTGACTATGCAAGTTAGCCATCACGAAAATATAACATAGCAGAGTTTGAGGTACAAACCTCCTGCATTATTTATGACATGTGAAAATCAATGTAGAGTAGATTACTGTAAAAATAACAATACAAAAAAAACTATTAGGACAACAGAAAAACTGGCTTGATTTGTGATTGATTTACTAACTTTGCTAACAAATGCTAACATGAAATTAGTACATTTTTATTTCAGTGTGTGCAAAATATATTTACTTCACAGATACCATTCCTGGACTCATGAAACAGAGAATTTCAAACTATGAATATAAAGCAGAGCAGCATAGCTGAACAACTAATAACAAGGTCATCTGCCCTCTCTGTTGGCCTTGTTGAAAGCCAGGTCAGGTACATTGTAAGAACAGCACGACCTTGGACAAGTACATTGTCTTGCTTAAGGACAAATCAACATGATGGATGCGTGTTGTAACGCCTGACCTTGAGTTGTCTGCTTCAATGCACCAACTTTGAAGTAAGATCGACTAATCACATCAACACATTAAAAAAAGGACAACAAAGTTAAAAACAAAAAAAGATCTTTATTAACAGTTTAGAAACACAACATTGTTTGCATCTCCCATTCCTGCCTTTTTGTTTTCTTCAGTTCCCCCCCCTTCAAATAATCCAGAGTGCTGCAAACACAGACGCACACAGCTGACCCAAAGTCCTGATCCGAGTCCCCCCCACCCCGCCGTCTGTTCTAACGGAAAAATGGAGCCAACATCAGAGCAAGAATCTGCACCACAGGGCATGTCGAGGTAAAGAACAGTGACGACACTAACACACCGCCTCTTCTACAACGTTTAGCAGCTTATGAGACTTTGAAAACATGGAGTTTGTCACTGAAACACATTCAAGCACTTCTCAAAGGTTGTATTGGCATCAGTTGGAAAACTAATTCGTCAGTCATTTTGGTTTATCCAGCCGGATCAGACAAATGATAGGAAGCAGATAAATGGAGACACTCTGCAAATGTTAAATGATCCCTGTTTGGCAGCTAGTTCAGTGTTGACATACAGGAGCAGCCAATCAACTCTAACTGCTACATGATGGACCCAAACATGCTGCCTTCTTTGCACTGTCAGGCGAGGTTATCATGATTCTATTCAGCCAATAATAAGAAAACAAAAAAATAAATGAACTACAGGGGGTGTATAATGTTGGATGTTAAACATGTTTCATCAAATAAATGTACTGAAAAATGACATGTACAATAAGTGACTTCACACTAACTGACACCGTCAGTAGTTCTGCTTACAAACAGGTAGGTCCACTATCCGCACGTTCATACACGATGCACACTTCTGGTAAAGTACAATGTCAGCCATCATTGTCTATAGTAAACATGTTAGTAGAATTTAGTCTTTCTGATTTAACAGCCACTGCTGAGTTGCTGCTTCTGTACCATGTCAACCCATTCTCATTCACAGGGGGTCAAAATGGCAGCCTGGTCGATGGCCCTTTGGCTTCTGATACCTACGCTCAAGGCACTTTACAATATGTGTATGAGACACATCGGCTTTCAACTAACTTCAACATAGTCCCATTCGCAGCAATAAGGTCGTAAAAAGAGCGGGAAAGTACAAGTTATTGAGGGTTGGTAGATGCGTCAAACACACACTAGACTTTCACCCAGGAGACTGTCGTCTGTGTCCCGTGTGAAGTCAACTTGAGGGTTTTTTTTGCCACGTAATGTAGTGATTTAACTAAAACCATGATCTGCTGGTGGTGTAGTGGTTAGCACTTTCACCTCACAGCAAGAGGTTTCCAGGTCGGAATCCACCAACCGGCCGAGGCCCTTCTGTGCAGAGTTTGTATGTTCTCCCCGTGTCATGCAAGCATTGGGGTTCTCCAGCGTCCTCCCACAGTCCAAAGACATGCATGTTAGATTAACTGGTGACTCAAAATTGCTCATAGGTGTGAATGTAAGCTGTTGTCTGTCTCTATTAGTCTGGCGACCTGTCCATGGTGTACCCCGCCTCTTGCCCAGTGACGGCTAGGACAGGCTCCAGTGATTACAGAAAACAAACGATCTTTTTCAATACCTAACCAAGCTATTTTGTTGCCTAGATCTAAAGCTGTTTTGGCTGCAAAACCTACACTTCCCGTGAAGACAGAAGTTTATTTTAAAAGGCACTGTACCATGTAATGAGCGGAAACTGACATGTCCAAAAGTAATGTTACAGTGGTGCCTAGAGCGTCACAGTTTGAAGCATAGGGACACTAACCTAGCTGCGGTTTTAGACTAGCTGGGAATGAGAATGAGTTGACCATGATGCCCTATTTATAGTTACATCATATTTTTAATTAATGTAATGATTCACCAGGTTAAAGATACTCCCCATTTAAATCAGCTGACTGTACTTTCAATATAGCTTTAAATATACAGTATGTAAATTAAGTGCCTCTGCCACTTCACCATGTATGCCTACAAATTATATTCAATAACCAATTAAAATCTGGATTGGGACAAAAAAAAATTATCCATGAGAATCCTCCGAAGGACTCTGAACCACCCCTCACCCTCCACTGTGATCAACACCATTAACTAATGCACTTCCTCAGCGGCCGTGAAGAGTCAGTAAAGGTGCAGGTGTTAGGACAAATACTAACCTCAGAAACACACAGCGCAGAGTGAATGACAAACCAGAGTAGAACAGCACTCAGCCTCGTCAAATGTCCATATAGTTACAATATGGCCAAGCGCTGCTGATGTCAGATGTGATCATCTGTTGGACGTGAGAAGGTATTTTGTCTGGACCCGCACCGATAACGTACAGATGCAGTCTTGGGGCTTTATTTTTGTTGAGCTGCTTCTCCGTGGAGTTGAAGTGTCCGTTGCTTACAGAATCCATGAAAGACAAAAGAGATGAACAGCGCACGCGAGGAAGGAGGGGAGGGGGGGGCAAGACGAGTGGTCTCCAATCCTTATTCAATCAGCTTCCAGCAGTTCAATAAACAAGGACATAAAGACAAAAAAAAGAAAAAAAAAGAAAAAAAAACCAAAACAAAACTGAAAAAACAGAGCGAGAAGGAACCTGAACATTTATACACTGTCAATAAATAGAGTGATTTTTTTCCCCCAGTTCCAGCTGTTATAATTCATCGCCTATGTGGTTTTCAGTTTGGGCCTTCTCCGTTGGTCCTGGAAATGAGGACAGAGAAAGAAAAAAATGAATCAAGGAAAAGTTTATTGAGGTAAACTTTATTATCCCAAACAGGGACATTGGGTGGTTAAGGTGAAGAAGTACAAAAAAAAAAGACAGACAGCTAATTCATCGACATGTCTAACGCTACTAGTGCTGAGAAACTCTAGCCAATGTTTATGAATTCAATAAAGGCACACAAGAAGCTGTTGTTAAGGTTAGCTTAGACTGAATCACTGCAACATCTGAAAGGCCTTGGCTGGAGGTAGAGGCAAAAATGCAGACCTGGCATATCATTTTATCATGTGTGCTGATGTTAAAATATTCACATCCGACTATGAAGCATTCATATCATTCTGGAAATGTAAGACATCAATTATGTATTCTCTATTGCAATGCCTGGGCAGTTAGATTTCACATTTGAAATGTCAGTGAGGGAAGAATGAGCTTTGGCTTAGTGTATCAGTTTCAGCACCAACAGCAGACTGAAATGGTGAAACCACATAATCAGCTTGTCAAAATGTAAAACAGATACTCATCGGGATGAGAGGAGAATGTAACACAACATTTTATTGTGATAAATAACATCACTTGTCATGCGCTTTTGAACAGAGGGGTGTACCGAGAAGCGAAGTTGGTAGGAAAAGGTTTAAATGTCCAAGTGGTGGCTCTCCCTCTCTGGTGGCTAGATTGCCATGGTAACTTATGCTGCATGTCTCACCTGCTCAGGAGGAGGTTATGTTTAGAGTTTTGGACTAAAATCTGCTGAAAATGCCTTTTACTAAGCGATTCCTTTGGAAATAACGTCACTCTACAGTCAATAGTAAGCCTCAGTTAGTACGTGATCACCTGATCAAGATTATTTGAGCTGAGTATTTGTTGGATTTCACAATCAAGGGAGTTTTAAACCAATATTACAAATGTGACATCAAAGAGAAAGTGAATTAGGTGTGTAGTAAGCGAATCTGAAGGCAACTGGACACGATTTTGGTATCAGAAGCCTTCTGGTTTCCATTTGTAGTCTGAGTAGTGTTGACCGATCACATTTGAGTGGCAGGTAAACAGTCCGTGTGGAGAAGCAGAACGCATCGGCTGAAATGAGATCTTGGAACCAATTGGCTATCGTCTGACAACAATTACACTTTATTTATTAGCTTCTTCTTTTTTTTTCTTCATTTCTAGCAGAGAGTCTCTCCTGAGGAGCAGCAGTGTGTTTAACAGCTCTGGGGGAAGTTATGGTGGAGTTATCGTTTCAATTCAGCTTCTCTGATTAGATAATTCACATAAAGATTTTTTAGACAGAAACATGGTGTTGTAAGAGTAGCGTGGATCCTTTCAGGAATAGCTCAGTGTAGTGCGAGTGTGTGGTCGAGCAAGACAAAGAGCGTGATGGGGAATGTGCTCAGAGCAGACGGACATTGCAATAATCTGCATTTGACACTGACATTTAATCACTAACTAAAACTTCATGATTGCAACAGCCTTGCTCAGTAGTCAGTATATGAGCGATTCGGATCCTCAGCAGAGGGAATACGTGTAAATGTAAACTTGTTGGTCCGTAATGTTACATTAGTAAAGCCACTGAATGAAGCTGTGTGATTACAGTAGTACAAACTGTATGAATGTTAGGGCCACAACTAACAATTTTTTTATTGTCAGTTAATCTGTCTTTTAATTTTTCAAGTAATCTGTTGTTGTCTGGTCTATAAAGTGTCAGAAAATGGCAAAAAAAAAAGGTTAATCAGTGTTTCCCAGAGCCAAATATGATGTCATCAAATGTCTTGTTTTGCCCACAAACCAAAAGATATTCAGTTTACAGTCAAAGAGGAGGAAAGGAACCAGAAAATATTCACATTTAAGAAGCTGGAATCAGAATTTTGATTTTTATTCTTTGAAAAATTACTGATTAAAAAACTGATTAATCAATTATCAAATTAGGTGCCAACTGATGTATTAGTTAATGTTTTTTTGTGCAATACAACATTACAAAAAGACACAGGACAAGTGGTGCAATAAAAGACGGGATAATTAGAGGAAGACAAGAAGACATGACAATTGAATGATGTTAAAAACATACAGACACTGCGACGTTCAGACAGGTACAGCAATGTACAGAACACTTTGGCAAGGGTCGTGACATGACATGTAAGATTATGTGAGGTATGTTTGTGACAAGGATGGCTAATGGATAATGACAAAGAAAAGAAGGAGAGAGAATGATGAAAATGGAGGATGTGGGTGATTTTAGTCTTGTATTGTTGTAAACTGACCATGTGAGGCCCCTAGCCAGCGTGCTGCGGAGGGGTGAGACCATCAGCCAGGCTAAAAGTAATTTAGTAGCTGACAGCCAGGCGACTAAACTGAATATGTTTCTTAGTGTTCTCTGGTCATTTGCCCACGTTGGCTCAAGCCTTTTATGAAACCGTAGGTGGTATAACGTAATAATTCACTACATTATTAATTGGTATGACGTTTACTTGCATATGAAATACCGTATAATTCCTATCCAACTATATCATAACATTACCACTTTGGATCACGTTTTTATGCTTGGTCCCAATTTGCCCATTTTCCACGGCTGGTACAGAACACCAATAGAATATTGATCAGTCTATTGGTATATATCACAGATAATATAAGAATATTAATTCCTCTTTGATGTGGCCCAAAACTAAACAAGTGATTCTTACATATCCTTCATTATGGGTCAAACGTACACCTTGACTTTAACGTTTAAACTTGCCGCATCAAGTTTAAAGTTTGAGAGCTGTAGAATTTGCAGTTACCATGTTAGAATTAAAGGTAGGCATTAGGAGTGCATCGAGTGGTAAAATATATTAACTTACAAATTGACAGCATTTATTCAGAGCAGCAGTGCTGCTTTTTGCTGTCATCTTTTTTTTATATTCTTTATACGTGGAAGCAGACGTATTGCTGGTTGAAGAGTTAAATAATGTCAAAAACCCCTTCTGATGGAAACACACAGAGCCCCGGAAAGAAAACCTGGGATGACAAAGCAAGGTGACAACAATTGTGGTGCCATTTATCTGTGACTGGGGCTTCAGGTTTAGGAAGAAAGCCCGTACCTGTCAAACTTGCTCCATAGTTCACCCCTCTGAAGGATGAATCATTATGTAGTGGTATTAAGGGCTCTCATTCACTGATTCATACCTCACCTGGATGTCACATTCTTACTTGATAAAGTGACAGAATGACTGACAAGTTAATGTGATTCATCACAATAGTCTAGCAGTAATGCAATGTTCCATTTGTGTTGAGACAGCGCCAGTAAAAAGTTCATTCAGTTCAGTGGTGAGTTCTGAGTCTGTAGTTTAGTGTTTTATTAGACCAAATTTAATGTGTTCAGATTATTCTGTCCACCCCCTAAAGTTCTCCGGCATCATCAACAGGTAAGGCAGACCGACCTGTAGTTGTTGTTTCTTCTGTGGGCTGTGATTGGCTGTCTGTGTCTGTGTGTAAAGTGCTCTCTTCAGTGGGCGGGGCTTCGCCCGGCTGCACCTCCTCTGGGCTTTCTGCATTTGAATGAAAGAATACATGGGAGGTTATTTTAAGCATTATAACAGTTCAGGTTTTTTTTCTTGTTCACAAGGGAACAATAACAGCCACGTGTGACCCACCACTCTTTGTGTCCGTGCTCTCCTCTGTGGGAGGGATGACTTTTTCCTCGGCTGTGCCGTTGGCCTTGCTGCTTTTCTCTGAGCTGGTGCTGTTCTTGGCTTTGGCTTTAGCTTTCGGCTTGGCAAACTTGGCCTTGTTGAGCAAGTAGTTCACCTCTCGATCCAGCAGGGCCAGCTTGGACTCGATGTCTTTGGACAACAGGATGGGCCGCTCCTTTGGAGAGCGTTTCTCCTGCTCTGCCACCGTCTCATTCTTCCACGTCTGGAGCAAACAAAGACAATTTAACAACTTAAGGTCAATTAACTCGACACAAGGAGAACTACTCAGCCTGTGGAAACAGTTATAAAATGTGTCCTGTGGCATTGGAAGGACTTTCTTAAGTCTGAGAAAATCAGGGTCATCTTAGCTTGTGTTTGAAGACAATAAATCTATAACAGACATTAAGATCTGGGGGAGTGGAGTTTGACAATGGAAGCCATTTGCCAGGCAAGGAAAGTCATTACTGGGTTGCAATTTGAGAAATATAGCATTTTACCCATACTAGAAACTAAAAGTCAGCCTCTGCTGATTATCACTTTTGCACTGATTGTCTGGTCATGTCTTGTCCCCATTGTCCTTGTCTTGTCAACTACACACATGTAAAGCTGTAAAAAAATTCCTATTGTGTCTTGGCATTAATATGGCAATAAAACTTATCCTTATCCTTATCCTGCTTCAAGTTTGGCTACTCTGTTTTATTTTCAGCCTGTCTTTTGCAAGTCCCCCAACTTTATTCTTGGTTCCTGTACATTTTCAATTTCATAATTCCATACTTTTACACATACATCTGAGTACATATAGCTACTAGTGCTGTCAAGCGATTAAAATATTTAATCGTGATTAATCGCATTAATGTCATAGTTAACTCTGAATTAATCATTAATCGCACATTTTTATCTATTCTAAATATCCCTT
>JAPZEB010000006.1:2845626-2864578 GCA_029783705.1 Chaetodon striatus
TTTTTCTAACGTTACTAGTTGTTGCAACAGCATGTGAAAAAACTACAAAGTTTGTCAGGCCAAAAATAGCGTTAATCGCGCGATAAAAAAATTGACGCCGTTAAAATTGGTTTGCGTTAATGCCGTTAATAACGCGTTTAACTGACAGCACTAGTTCAGACAATTTTATTTCAAACTAATCTGGTCACGGATATTCAGATTTGGTTCAGTTATACGGCACTTGGGGCAGAGCTGTGAGGCTGTGATGTACATCATGAAAAACACTGCTTCTATTATCAGTTTATTTTTTGAAAGCCTTAATCTTGTATTTGAGAAAACAGAATTGGAACAATAGTCTGGAAACAAAAATATTTTTCCAACTCTTTTCTCTTTTTTTTAATACTTTTCCAGACCTGGTAATTTCTATAAGAAAATTCCATATTGCATAGGAACATGGTTTGTTGAAGAGCAGCACCACAGTGAAAAATCCCACCCCTTACTCCCCTGTCCTGGATGTTACCCAGCCGGTCACCCTATTCACCACCTACCGTTGTTTCATTGATCACTTTCTCCAACATATTCAGCTCGACTTCAGTGAAAATCTGGTCATCCTCTGGAATCATTTTGGCACTCCTTTGAAAGCAAAAGAAAAACAAGTCAATACAAAAGCACTGGCCCACCACAAAATCTTTATATCTCCAGCTTCTTCCCACCGTCCATCCAAAACTCACCTCAAGAAGAAGCTGGAGGTGTTGAGTATGCTCTCCAGGGCAGCCAGTCGGTCCGGCCACTTACGTCGCTCCTCCACCCTAAAAAACATGTCCTTGCACAGGCTCTTCAGCTGAGACAGCTTCTCTCTCAGCTGCTTGGTGGTGGCTGCGTAGCCTTCCTCGTCCATCCACTCCGATGCCTCGCTCAGCTTGGCGGAGATCTGCTCCTTCTCCTCGTCTGACACCACCAGCTGGTAATCTTCCTGGTACAGCTTGTCCTGGAGAAAGAGCAGAAAGTACTGTGTGTTGTTTTGGGAATGGGCACAGGTGATGTGGTGACATGTGACGGATATACTACGTCATTTCTCTCTAGCAGGCTTCTTTGTGATTACACTGATAGTTTGATTACATCACATGATCAAACACCTTAGATTAATGTTGGCTTGTATTCCCTCTAAGGTGCATCGGCATTAAAAAAGGTTATTTCTTCTTCTTCTTGTTGCTCACCTGTGTTTCAAAGATAAAAGCTTCCAGACTGTTAAGTGACTTTTCCCTTTCCTGTTTGGCCAGGTCCCTGTCTGTCAAATCCTGCAACCTGAAAAGACAAGATGGTGTGTTTTAGCCAATAAAACAGAGAACCAAACAACACAAGAGTTTTAAAAGGAATAAAAAAAATGCTGCTTTACTTCTTCTTAGAGGAAGTGAGATCATCTGCAGTGGGATCGAGGATGTCGCTGATGACGAGGTTCACTGTGATGTCTTCAGAGATCTTGCTTTTTTTCTGAGGTTTTGCCTTCTTCTCCGCATCCTTCTCTGCCTCAGTGCTTGCAGACTTCTCCCCATCCTTTTCCTCCTTTAACCAACAGAAATAAGGTTAGTTTCAATACCAAGTCTGTAGAAGCTCATCTTTTTTTAAAAAACAATAGATTTTTACCACTTTGAATTCATATCAAAGACATTCAAGATTACATGTGACAGATCTTACCTTGGCATCAGTCTTGGTGCCTGCCTCCTCTGTCTTCTCCTGACTTTTCTCTTCTCCTGCACTTTTCTCCGAATCCTCCTGCTTGTCTTTTGCAGCCTCATCTGTCTTGGGCTCGCCCTTGCCCTCCTCGTCCTTGCCGTCCTTTCCAGACTCTGGAGGCACTTCCTCCTCATCCTGAACACGAATTCAGGGAACAATGTTCGCTACAATCTTGGGCCATGCATTGTCAATTTGTTGTGAAGCTGATCACACCAGCCTTACTGCATTTGCTTAATAAAAATATCCCTAACTAACTGACTGTGTCATGAGTTGCAATTACCTGGACAGGTTCAGTTACATTTGGGGCAGGTTCTGATGATCCTCCTCCAAACAAGGTGGAAATTGTGTTACCCAGTTCTGAAAAAGAGCCAGTTGTTGGTTCAGTTAGTCAGTTACATGTTAAACATGCAATCCCTTCAAAGCATTACTCCTCTATAATGCTCTTTTTTTTTTAAACTGGTAATATAATGTTACAAAACAAGTAACGAGTAGTGTGTGTGTGTTCGTGTGCTTGGTTGGATGTTAATATGAGAGGCAGTGATAATGTGTCTGTGTTTATTGATTCTGGACAGGTTATTGTGTGGAGTAAGGAGTAGGCTATGGGATGTGTGTCAGAGACAAAGACATCATAATGTCAATGTCATATAGTGACAAGAAATATATGTAGTAATAGCAATATCATTAAAATAATAATAATATAATAATGAGGTAATAGCATAACCCAATACTATGATAATAATATAATAATCATCACAGTATACACAGTAGCCCTTGTGTATTTTCCTTTGACACTCCCATTGTTTGTTTACTTCAGGATTTTAGGTTTTGGGGGAACACATTTTGAGAATTAAGTCAAAATATTATCAGAAAAAGTTGTAATTATTGAGAAAAAAGTCATACTATTTAAAAAAAAAAAAAGCTGTAATATTAAAATAATAAACTAAAACTCACAAACTGTCAGAAAGTCAGGTGACGTAGTGTAAAGAGCAACAAAATCCATAAAGGAAGGGAATCATGGTGGATGAATGGGTCAATCGCAGGACTTTCACCCAGTAGTCTGCATTCAGCAGCTTAATAATGCTAAAAACTGAAAATAATAAGTCAGCTAAGTCTAAAAATAATAAATCAACATTGCTTCGTACAGGGAATGAACCGCAGGCATCTGGGTGAAAGTCCTGTGCTTGACCTTCTCATCCACCACGACTTCCTCCCTATGTGGACTTTGTCATTCTTTATACTACCTCACTCTCGGACAGAAAAGTTGCAAGCTTATTATAGCGCTATGATTGTTTTAAATGTTTAAAATAGTGTGACTTTTTCCTCATTAAATTACAGCGTTGTTCTAATACTATGCAGATTTTATTTCACTCAGCGTAGCCCTAGTACAACAGTGCACCAGAGGGGTTTTGCAGTGAGAATATATGTCTCAAAATCACATCTCTCGCTTTGCACTGCCTCATTTAAATGAAACTTCCACCTGTGCACCATACACCAAAGTACCACATGAACAGGCAAAGATAATACCAGGTTCAGGAAAATAACAGTAATAACAGTCGGAACACTGGGCGTTGCGCCTACATGAAAACAGTGCCCAAATTGGCACTCTTCTAACACTGATCATAGATTTTGGACAGCTGAAGGTACGGATATATCTTAGCAAAACCTACTTGTTAATGTTGATTCCTCTTCTTTCTCCTCCACAATAGTTTCAAACACAGACTCAACCTGTGGAATACAACAATAAAATATTAATTTTTGATAGAAATGTTTTTGTGATTTCATATAAATGCATGAAACTGACGAATAAGGCCTGATGCCTCTCCTGCTGTGTATGTGAAAGAATAAGATGTCAGATGTCATTGTTCAGCATTACGTTGTTTGTTTGTCTGACATACCAGAAGGTAAAAACACTCAAATACCATGTCCTTACAACAAAAAGGAGCTGCCAGTCATTGGTTTAATTATGTAAAAGTTCAGCAGGGAAGCCATATCAGTCAAAAACTGTGACTGACCCGATCCAGCAGGAGCACCCCACTTTCATCCATGTTAAAATGGGCTTTGATGCCTTTTGACTCAGCGTCCGCGTGCTTCTGAAAGCTGTTGCCCACTCCAGAGAGTTTGACTGTGGTCAGGTTCAGAGAGCCAAACACACTGTGAAACACAATCAACAGGGAGAGAGAGCGAGGCTTACATTCAAATACATTCAAATCATGAGGAAATACAGTGACGGGTCAAAGCAACAATTTGGTAGGTATTATAGATTTAAACTCATTTGAAAGCCATTTAAGTCAAGTAAAATACTATATTACAAGTTCTCTGTAACCTTTGGTTTCTCTTAGTTGTTATTTATCACTATCAGTCCAGGTATGTCACTAAGATGCTTAAGTGGTGCAATTTTTGTGCAGAAAAAATGCTAAAGCAAGCAGCTAACCAACCTGAGGTCTTCCTGACTGAGGAAGCTGAGGTCACCGTAGTTGATGTAGAAATCAAAGTCATCATTGTAGCGGTTGAATGTAATGACCTTGCGCTGAGGGTAGGGCGCCATCCTCTGGAACAGGATGCGCTTGTTGTGTTTCATGCTTTTGACCCCCTCTTCCTCCGTCTCTCGGGTGAACTCCACCTGATGGAGTTACAAAGCATTTAGTTTGTGTTAACATGGCTTGTATTCTGGATTTATTTTCTTACTCTTACTCCTATTGGATTTTAGTCCTGTTCAAAAATGCTACACAGCAGTGGACAAATAAACGCTGCGTGTCCATTTTGGACACAAACATCACTTCCATAGCTGAACGTTGTTAAAATACAGATGGCCACCAGTTTCCCAACCAAGGATTAATATCATTAATCTATCAGCAAAGCCATTAGAAATCCACGAATGACTTTCAGAAGTGAAGTTAATTAAACCTGCACTGACCTGAATAGGAAAGACAGCTGCGTCTCGGACGAGGAAAGGTTTGACCTTGAAGGCCTTGCTGAGGGCAGCAGCCTGGTACACTGCACCCATGGCTGCTGCCTCGTCTGCGTTGATGTTCTTTCCCAGCTCCTCTCTGCATTGAAGAAAAAAAAAAAATCTTAATTACAACTGCAGGGATTCTCAATTCAACCAAACCTCAACTTTCTCTAATTAAACCAGTAACGAAACAATGTGGAGTCAAAGCTCAAGTTGTGGAAGAATGCAGTTCCTGATGTTCAGGTTTGAAAGTAAAAGTTATGCAAATGAGAGCAGAGTCTCAGTGGTTAACACTTACTTCCCCACAGCTTTGAGCAGCACTTCCTGAACCTTGGGGACACGGGTGGAGCCGCCTACTAGAATCACCTGCTCAATTTCATCCTGTTGGCAAAAATGTAAAAACTCAGATTAACAGCAGTAATGCAAGCATACTTTCATTTATAGTCACTGCTCAATATTTCAGGCATTAAAAGGACTTTGCCCTACAATAACGTTTCATTAGTCCACACCTTAAGATGGCAAATGACCTGACGTGCATTGATTTTGGGTGTTCTCACCCCTCTTTTTGATGGCTAGAATAGTGAAGTAGTGGAGCCCTTCAAGTTTTGGGGAACTATACTTTGTTTATACAATAAACCACCATTCAAGAGTAATACTGACATGGTGTAGAAGAAAAGCAAGCAGCACCTCTTTTGTCTCAGGAGACTCTCTGAGCTCCAGGTTGACAGGACCCTGATGATGATGTTTTATTGATTTTTATTGAGTCTCAGCTCACCTTCTCTTTTATCTACTGGCATCAATCTCTCAAGATCAGAAATAAAAGTGCACCCAATAAAGTGGTCAATGTCTGCAACAAGATAGCAAGCACTGCACAGGAAACACTGCAACAAACAGTTATATAAAGGAAGAAGAAAAAAAAACAATCACAATGATTGTTCTCATCCTTTACATCAACAGTTTCTGCCATCTGGAAGCCTCCTCAGGCTCCACTAGCTAAAACCAATTTATTTAAACACTCCCTTATACCCTCTGCCATCTCCCTCCTACATTCTAGGAGGAAAAGGTAGTTATTTTTTTAAATGGTTTAACTTAACGTTTTTTTTTATTTTTAATTGACTAATTAATTACTCTAACTAATTGAGTGTTTTTACTGTGTATTTATGTTGGTCTTAGTGCTGTACTATGTGCTTTGTGTTTTATATGTGCGCTACACAGTTACATCACTGTGTCCCATCCAAAATAGTAAATTATGAATACAGAATAGGGTCATTTTATGTTTACATTCATTATACATTTATTTTGTAGTAGTTCGATTTGATGTGATAGTTTTGCCTAAAAGTGTTGTAAGTAAAATCAGGGCTGCCTTCAGTAAGTGTCGGGCTGCAGGACAGTATCATGTCATATGTGTATTTGGTTTTCTATCTAGCTTTTCTGCAGGGACCTACAGCCAAGTCTCCCTACCGGGATCATCAGAGTGTCGTATTAATCTGTCATGTGGGACAACCAAGACTTGTGGAGCCACGTAATGAGAATACTGACCAGCTTCATTTCTGCGGTGGAGAGGGCGTCCTGCACGGGGGCGGGCACTCTTTCAAAGAGATCAGCGCACAGCTCTTCAAACTCAGTCCTGGTCACCTTAGCTTTGAAGTCAATGTCATCCATCAAACCTTCCACCTAAGAAAACACAGACAGAAGTCTGTATCTGTATGTATGTCTCAAAAAGACTGCAACATTTCTATGACCTTAAAACAGCGAATTTAAGATGTAAAATCAGGCTTAAAATTTTGACAACTTGACAGTTCTGTATTTGAAGTCATTTTCCAGACAGATTATCACCTTAGTTTTAGTTCAGACATACAACAATGAGACGCACGACAAGCAGGATGGACTGAGGGCTGCAGGTTCACGTCCCTGGACTCACCTGAGCCATGAACTCCGCGTTTGCACTAAGCACCGTCTTGAGCCTCTGAGCCTCTTTGAGGAGCTTGGCCATAGCCCGGTGGTTCTCCCTCACATCTTTCTTGCTCTTCTTCTGCTCGTTGAACAGTTTGGCGAGGTGGTCCCGCAGTCGCAGGTCCATCTCAAAGCCTCCCAACCCCAGATCGAACCTATAGCCAGAACAAGAGAAACACGCTGTGGTCTAAGGACTGAATTACCATCTTAAAATGTGGTATGGGGGGGTTTAAATCGGTTGAAAAATCAAAAGCAAGAAGCATTTAAAATATTTTAGATTTAACGAAACTTCAGGAGGCAGCCTGTATAATCCTTCATTGTGGATATTAAGAGCATTAATGGCTCAGGCAGGATGAGCCATTAAAGCTCCCACCTATCAGGGCTCAACAGTAAGGATCGTCCAAGTGCAAGGGGCAAGTAAAATGCCACGTTGGGCTAGTTAATCTAGCGACTCACTTACCCAAATACGAATTAAACTTTCTGGAGCTGATGATGGAATTAGTTAAGGAGTGCTTTCTTCTTGTATTTGTTGAGAGTTGCACATGTGCAGTAGTACCGATTGGTCTTTGTTGTTATTTGCTAACCGCTAATAAATAAAACAATTGGTATGGGGGCAAATAAAGATTAACTTTACACAAGCAGATCTCTGACCCACTTAACCGACCTGGAGAGTGAAGGAAAAAAAACATTAATATTAAACCTGCCTAAAATGAAAAATAAATTACCAACAAAACCTAGTGTGTATAATTAAAACATGATAATTATTCTTTTACACTCAATCAGCTTTACTCTCAGTCTGAGAGGGTGATCAAGTTTGCTGAGGGGATGATGACATCACCACCACATCATCATGTGTAGCCAAAATGTTCAGTTTTCATCCACAGGAGATGTGAGATTCTGCTTTTATCTAACCATATATTATTTACTAAACAACTCCAGCAAACATGCAGCGGTGTTTGGCTCCTGGGGTCTGCAGTGATACCTGATAACTCAGGTTTTCTAGTATCACAAAGCCGGCTCACTTCTAACTGGGGCAGATCACCATGGTAACCTGTGCTGCACAGCTTCACATATTAGGTTTCTTTCATCTTTCATTCCTGACAGGGTTCCCAGCAGTGGAGATGTTCCTACACTCTTATTCAATCACTGCAGCTCAAGATGACATGAAGACAACTTGGTGAGAATTAACTCTTTGGACTCCATGTGTTGACAACTGGACAGAAACGTGGACCCACTGTCGTCTTTAATTGCGATTAAATTATATATGCAACATTTCAATCAGATAGAACTTATCAGGGGTTAACTGCTCCCCGCAGACTAGCTGTATTATAGTACTCTGCTCTGACAACAGAAAAACAGACACTGAACACTCACGTTCTTGCTGTGCAATTATACTGAACGCATTCCACCTGACTGAGCGTCCCACAGGTATCGGTTTAATTTCATATCATGTGAAGTGCTCCTCTCTGATGACATCCTGTGTGACTGTAATTAAGACTTCCACCTGTTTTTACATGCACATGTTCAGGTATAAAAACAGAGTACAGATCCAGTTGATAACCAGCTTTATGATATCTGTTAGGTTAGGAGGTTAGTGAAGCCAGGTAACCTGAAGAGAGCCCGACTAATTTCACTAACTGCTGTTTCAACAGCAAAACAAATGCGTTCCCCTTCCTCTTATCTTGAAACCACGTTTAGGTTGTTTAACCACTAAAAAAATATTGCATATTTATTTTTGTATTTGCCTATCCACAAACCACATGTTTGCAGCTGTTGCGTACAAAAAAAACTAAAGTGGCACAGTCAGGCAGCAGTGCTGAATGAGACTGGTCCACAGTACTGTAGAGACAAGGCTGTAATTAACATGTTGATGCCGCCAGTGTTACACCTGGGAGGCAGCCTATATGCTTCTTTTAATGTTGGCCAACTACCTAAACCTCAGCTGGAGATGGATATCTCAGCATGTTGTGCATGTGGTCTGCTCTCTGTGTGCATCTTCCTGTTTTCTGAGTTTCAGACAGGATGAAGAGCCAAGAGAGAAAAAATATAATCGACAGAAAGTCTTGCGAAATGTTTTGCATCGCCCCAAGTCTTCAGAGAATATTTTATTATGTGCACGACTCAGACTAAAATTGTAAGACATAAGAATGTTCTTGTATTTAAGGAGTGTTTGTCTTTAAAAGCCAAAATGAATCTAGTTACAATTTCACATGGACAATTGTGCATCGGTCATGTCAGCAAAACTGAAAGGTGAACTGAAGGTGCCATATTACATGTATTTGAATGCACCAGGTCTGTGTTATGCACTGTACACCTGTGTATTTTTATATCGCAGCCTCTAAGTCCAAGAGAAAGTTTCCTAGTAATAAAGTAATCTTAAGTGTTTTCTTGTTTGTTAGTTCAATTATTCATATGACTTTTTATGTCATATCTATTTGTTTATTTTACATTTATTTCTTTAATATGTAACACCTCTATCCCAGTCTTAAAAAGCTTTTACCATATTTTAAAATACATCATACCAATGGACACTACCCACATCTTTTATGTGCATGTCGCCAATGCTTTACACATTTCAAACCTCTTTAAGACAATGGGCCTGATGGTGAGAGGCTGTTCTCTCTGTACCATTAGACACAATTGACATTTCAAGGATCAGCGGACTCACCCGACACCTCGGATCTGTAACTGGGGCTGGGTGCCAGCCTCCTTGGTTTTGACTGTCTGATAAGTGACGATGGTGGCGGTTGTGCTGCCGGAGCCCATATCGTAGAACATCACATTCTGAAAAGAAACAAGATCAGGCAGATTTTATCCGATTAGACATTTGCGTGAAATCATGTCATAATTATAAAGTAAATTCTTGAGTTATGGAAACAAAAACGTGCTCTCTCTCTGAGGCGACAATAACCAGATCATCCTTTAGCCTAAGGGGACATTTGTCTTAAATTTGAAGAAATTCCCTTAAGGTATTCCAGAGATGTCGCATTCTCAAGAATGGGAGGGATGAAGAGACAACCCAAAGAACATAATACCTCCAGCCACAGCTGACAAAGGCACAGAGGCATAAAAAGGCTCAGTTTTTCCTAAAACAGCTGGTCACTGTGCTGTTAAAGGTTACGCAAACAGGAAGAAATTGTGCATTTGTTGGGGACTATTTTAACCAGCAGATTAACACACACATTTGGTGCTCTAGTGAGTCTTTCTGGCAGCAGTGTGGTGTATGTGGGTTTGAGACAAAATAAACTCCAGTGTGTGGGTTCATAGAGATGAAGGAACATGTCAAACAGTGCAACAGCGTGGCTTGTTGATGTGTTTTTAACAACAATGCAGCTGTATGACACAGAGGAAGAAGATAGACACAATACTTGTAAGTTGATACATTCATTGTAGGATTTGTCGAAAAATATGAATATATCATCAGACTGATTCGTTAACGTGTATTTGGGAGTCGTGCTGAAAGTGCACCTTCACTGTGTTGTCGATATCTTTCCTCCTGAAGACCCCATAGTTCAAGGCCACAGCTGTGTTGTCGTTGATAAGCTGAAGAACCTTTAGACCCGCCATCTGTGCAGCCTGCAGCACTGCCCTGCGCTCTGCCTGGTTGAAAAACGCTGGGACGGTGATCACTGCATCTTTGATTGGTTGCTCTGTGAGTTGCAGAGATTGGGAGGAGGAAGAAAAAAAAATTTAATATGCGCCACATATTCCAGCATGTCATACGATGATGCATCTTCTTCCACGAGCAAACTGACCTGCAAAGTCCTGAGCCAATCCCCGAGAATAATTGAGCACCATCCCCAGGAGCTCCTCAGGTGTGTACTGCATTTCTCTGACAGAAAAAAAAGCAGAGAGCCAGATTAGATGCCCAAGTCTAAACCAGTATTGTGTTTCTTTCGATAATCTATTTGTAAGCAGATGGTACGGATGTTTCCATGACAACTACTATAGTACCCCTAAGGATAGCTGCATTACCTCATCATCAGTATTAGAAAAGATCTGTGATGATCAGTAATGGAAAGTATTTTCAGAAGTGAAAATCATAACAAGCATGTCCACTGTAGGGCAGCACAGCCTGACACAGCATATTACTGTGTACAACACGTAGAGACTAAATGATAAACAGACCACTTGTGAGGTCAGGGGATTACCATGCAGACTATTTTAAAGACGCGAGACTGCAAAGTAAAAGATAAATTATTTCTTTAAGCATTTAATGTATGATAGGAAATTAAATCAAATCAAAAGAGACTCACTCTGAGTTTTTAAAGTAAACTGTGCTTCTGGCTGGGTCCTCTTGCAGCTGGTGCTCGGGGAAACGTTTCCGGTAGAGCGCCACCTGGGGGTTATCATGCTTTTTCCCCAGAAGACTTTGGAGGTGTCGATAAACACTTTTGGGGTTCTTCACAGACTGAAACACATCCAATATTTGACTATTAATAACATACAATGTAGAAAATCTGTATAATTTTGAGGTTATTTGAATTTATGAACTATAATATATACAATTTAGGACATTTGAGAAGAAGACATACCACTCCTAGTGCACTGTCTCCTAAAAGTCTCTCATTTTCCTTGAGACATACAGCCGTGGGCGTTTTCCTCCTCGACTCCCTGAAGAGAAGACAATAGACATCATGTTCAACTCTGAAATGTCATTTCATGCTGTATTAATCTCACTTGCTTTTGTGCTTTGCTTAGTCCATCAATAAAGCATACTCTTAAAGAAAAAGAAAACTTGGTGTGGGCAAGTCAGGTGTGCGTACGCTCACTATACTACGGTTCAGGACACCCAGTTCTACTCACTTATTGAGAACAATCTCCATTGGCACACCAGGTTTCACGATCGCTATTTTCATCCACTCACTGCCCAGGTCAACTGACATGACAGCTACAGTCACTGCAAACACAAAGGCATGCGTCACTTAAAGCTGGTACAGCAGACAGGTAACACCAAAGACCCTGAGATACACAGGAGTTGCATTATTGATCTACCTAATCGTCTTCCAATAACTGATAAAATATAGCTGTATAAATAGCTGTATCTGTGCGGAGTTTGCGTGTTCTCCCCATGTCAGCGTGGGTTTTCTCTGGGTACTCCTGCTTCCTCCCACAGTCCAAAGACCCAATTGGTGACTCTAAAGTGGCCGTAGGTGTGAATGTGAGTGTGAATGGTTGTCTGTCTCTACGTGTGTATTTACCAGTTAAATCTCTTTTGGTTGACAGCACTGTTCACAAATACAACCAGTGCTTCTTGTTAGAAAGAATTATTTACATAAGCTGGTAGATCATATTACCTGCATGTGAAGGCAACATCGCCAGAACAAGGCAGAAAAGAGCAACCAGCGCCAGCTTCCTCCCCCCCATGATGAGCTGTAAAGATGAACAAATCAAACATTTATTAATATCATCACCAGAACGGATTTTCACAGGGTATCGCTTGTCCATTTTTAACAAGTGTGTAGAAACATCAGCTTTAAACCTCATCACACACCACCATCAATCTGGAACACCTTTAATCCACTGCTCATCTTTGTCCATCCACCTGCACTGCAGAGATGCTCTCTGTCCAGTGTTGCTGCTTGTCCTTTTCACTAGAGGAACAAGATGATCTCCTACTTGAATAACAAATCTCCTCCTTTTGCTTCCTTTACAGGGCTACTCCACGACTAGAAACTGTGATAATGACATCATACTCAGTCTGTTGATACGAGTCACCACTTACTGTGTGTTTCCTCATGGCTCCTCAGTGCTAATGTGGCTATGCTTAACCTCAAGCTTTCAAATGGTGCCATGGCTTTTTCCTCAAGGATATGCAAAGCAGTTTATGCACCTGATCCCTCCCACAAAAGGTGCACAGATCCAAACACGTGGCATTAATGTGATTGTTAAGTTCTGATATTGCCTGAGGCATTAGCTGCCACAGGAAACCACTATGCCCTCAGAGAAAAGCATATGTTGAATTTTCACTGGTGCAAATGCAGCCCAAGGTTAAAATTCAGATTGAGGACATCAAAAACCAGAACACAGTTTGTGTTTAAGAGAAAGAACATCAGGTAATTTGTAAAGGAACTTCTAGTCCCCGGTGAGACAGTGACGCATCAATGCAAAATGGATGCACAACTCAAACCTCATTATTATAAAATAACAACAATAAAAACCAATAGCCTTGAGCTTTTGAACATCACTTGTGAGAAGTGGCTAGCTACAGAAGAAGTTGCTGATTTGTATTAGCTATATAGCCAAGTTAAATGCAACAATGAATGTTTCACGTTCATGTTACACTGTGAACAATTCAATTCAAAGGCAGCTGGACAGTGTAGACCATCTTCGGACCTTACCAAATAAAAAGCCAGCACTGCTGAAATTGAATAAATAGCTTAAACATAAGTTGACAGCTAACGTTAGTGTTAGCTAGCGCACTGTCTGTCAACCATCAATATGAAAGCATGACTGACACACTGTGCTGTGGTGTGAACTTACCTCTCTTCAGCCGACACGGAGCAAAGTGTGAAGGGGCTACCGACCGACTGTGCTTCACCGGGCGGGTTCAGAGGTGAGTTTCCCCGGTCTTGCCTTGATTCAGAGCCTCTTTGTTGTCACACTTGGTAGTTTTTAGTTCCCCTTATCACCGGCTCACTGTCGGCAGTCGGGCCCGGAACGCGGCGTCACCTCATTGGATCCACTGAAGCCGCTGCTGGGGGAAAAAAAACTAGCGTCAAGCTAACAGCTACCAAACATACTGTTTCCGGTTAGCTTTTAAGCGTAAAACACACCGTGTTATCAGGCTTTTTTTTTTTGTTTTTAATCTTCAACCACACTGAAAATAAGTAACACGTGTAAATGTGAATGTGAGTAACTATATGATACGTTTAAAAATCAAAATAGCTGTAAATGTCACTTATAAAGTAAGGTTTTATAACCGTGTTATGGCCCAACGGATAGCTAAGGGACTGTAATATATTAGACTGATGCAACTTCAGGGGGGCATGTCTGCATGTCATATGGATTTTGTTGCAAAAAAAATCGTGGTTTCCACACTCTGTAAATAACAATTCATTGTACACCCCAGCATGACATAAAAAACAAGACTTTAGGGGTACACTTTGAAAGAATTTAGCGGTTTGTGCTGGTGCTAATGCTCTTATTTTGAAAGGTGGAGCCCCTTACCTCCGGTAATTAACTGAGACTGTCTTGACGCCTGGTGCAACAACCGGCAATGACAATACAGAGCCCGCCCACTTCGCTCCACGCACTGCCCCACGATTGGTCCACGTGAAGTGAGTGACGACGGCGCTAGCTACAGTCAGAGCCGTCAGAGGCTCTAGCAGCCAATTGGTCCACGTCCAGATAGTGGGCGTAAATGAAATGACGACACTTCCAGGTAAAGTACATCCTCAGAGCAAACCGCATGTTTCCTTTAATAGATTAATTGAGTTTAATTATTTATTTCCTAACTTTATTTTAAGGGTATTTAAATAACTTTTGTAAATACAGTATGCAGCTGTTACACTGACTGATCTTAATTTTGTAAATCTGTCTTTTCAGCATAAAGCATCTGTTCTTTGTCAAAGCTGTAACTACATGTAAGTGTTGTAAGAATCCACCTCAGAGAAGTAAACCAAAATACTTGCAGTCATGTATCATATGAGTCTTCCTGAAATTTAAAAGGAATTAAAGGAAGATCAAATCCTTCTTGCAAAGACCATGAAAGACCTCTCTGAATGTGACCAATAGAGAAACACTTACAGCTTACAAAGAAATAAATACAAGGAAAACAAGGTCACTTGGTTACAGCGACAAGCAAAGCTAGACCTGCATGGAGGGTGTCCCCAGGTCTGAGCACCCAGTGTAAGATAACACTCAGTTAAAACACTTTTACTGTATGTCATATTTAACAAAAACATCATGTACATGGTGTATGTTTAAAGCCCCACACAGAAAGTACTACATCAGAAGAATGCACTTCATAATGACTTCATTCACATTTTAATCTTCAAATTAGCGTGACAGACAACAAATAATTTCATTAATGACAGGTGGTTGAACTATTTGTTATGTGCAAGAATACTCATCAGTACAAGCAAACACATTGAAGCACAATCATCCAATGTGTGATTCAGCAAGGTTTTAAGACACAGTATTACATGTTTTAAACTAAAGTACATTTATACAGTCCTTAGTGAATCATCACAAGGAACATAATTATGCAAATAGGTCCATCACTAAAAGCAGGCAACGGCATTCACTGCTAAATAAAGTGGCATCCCGTGCAGCAGAGCATGTGGCTGAGAGCCTGCGCTGATGTGAAGGCTGGGAGATGGGGGGGTTTAGCAGTTTCTCTTGGTGTGAATGAGAAGGTCTCTCTGCAGGTTGACCTCCAGACTCCCAACAGTTTTGCTGCCCGGCGGGTCAGTGACCAGAGTCAGTTTGTTAAACACTCCTCGCCCGAAATAGTCAGCCACGACTGAGAAGCCATCATTTGAGGTGCGTAACTGAAATCCAAAGAAAGACACAAGAACTTGCTTTTACTCAAACATCCCCAGGGTGTTTAGACAAGTGCACTGCACTGTAGTCAACTGCTTAAATGAAATCAAAATCTAACCTCATGAATAATGCAGATTGTTAGATTGGATTTAAACAGATTATGTAAAAGTAAATGATTGAACACACAACTTCCTTCTAGTCAAGGCTAAATTATCTTTACCTGTCTGTTGAAGTGATCGTGCAGGTCGCGTTTCTGGTCCTGGGCACGCAGCATGTCCATGACTTTGCGGTTCTCAGGAGTGCAAGTTGGGCACTCAGCCTCGCTCTCAGCGTAGCTTTCGAAGCAGTGTTGGTGGAAGGAGTGGCTGCACAGGAAATGAACCGATGGCAGCTCCAGGGGGCTGTTGCACATGTTACACTTTGTCTTCTGGAATATCTTTGCACTGTGTAGAAATACAGGGGTAAAGACTTAGACACATGTTGGCTCATCTATGCTCTTTCACAAGTTTGCCTCTGCTCTCACCCCCCTGAGCTACGGTGCCTGCAACTAATAGCAACAATAAAAGTGAGTAAGAATGAGGACGTTTTTATCTATGAAAACAGGACTTGGGAATGACAAATATGTATCCTGACTGTCCAGGAGAAAATCCCGTCCTTCGTGTGACCCACCTGGTTTTGAGCTCCTGGATCTCGGAGCGGAGGTGAGCCGTTTCTTCACGATACTGGCGGATTTTGCGTTCGTCGTCCTCTATCTGCTGGCTCTCCCTCTGCAGCTTGTTGATGAGGTAGTCCTTGATGACGGAGAGAGTGGCTGTCGAGTTGTGCGCCAGCGTTTGCACCACTATGGCAGCAGAAAAATCAGGGATGTGATGCTGTGAGTCCTTTCACATAATCCTTTCTTACGTGATATTTACATCAAAACACAAACGTGCGTGAAGTATGAATCAAACCTCCACCAGCTTACCAAGTAAAGGAGGCATCAGGTTGTTTTGGTCGATGTGTTGGAGGACCTCGCTGATGTAGGCCTTGCAGTCTTCTTCTTTTCTGGCAAAGTATCCTAACGCCTGCTCCCACAGGCAACCCTCCTGGTCCCCATAGCGCTTACAGGCCTCAACCACCTTTCCATATTCCTCATTCTGCATGTGGTAGTGCATTATCTGCTGGTACCTGCACACAAATGCAAATCATGTCCAATTCATCCACAGTTACAAAATACAGATGTTGGATCACATTATATGTGCATTAACATGAGTTAACACATTATATGAGTAATAAGATGTTGTGATGTGGCTTCATACATATTCAGATGCTGTTCTGTCTCTGTCACTTACAGTTTGCCCTTCTCATAAAGGTAGAGGACGCCTTCTTTGAAGTTGTGCATCTGGCAGAGAACTAAGGCCTTATCAAACACAGTGTTATCACTCCTCAGCAGTGACACAGCTTCTTCCTGCAGGACCTTTTTTCTCTGCAAATCACATGCAATAGATAAAAAAAAGAGGATTTTTTCCCCTTGTTTAACAAAATTTCTGTAAAGCCTTTACATTTTCTGGCAGTACATAACTACACAGTAAACTGTACTATAAATGTATTATGCAAGGATTAACAGCTAGTTTCTGTGTTTTGCACTGACCGCGGGGTCCTGTTCGTGTGCCCAGTCTTGTAGCCGGAGCTCCAGCAGTGTGTCATACACACCCTGGGGAGAACGGGGGTCCACCTCGATCATGTGCTCCAGGAAGGCTTTCAGCTCACGGGGGTTGTTGGCAAAAATTGGGATGAATTCCTCGGAGTTGGCCTTGTACAAAACAAATATGGGTCGTCATTTATAAAAACATTTCTGACATCATACTATCACTCTGAAAATTTCGGACCAGAGGGACATTACAGAATCATGTGAACATCACAGGACTTAGTTTTAAAAACAAAAGAAAAGCACTGCACACTGACCTTGTTGGCCCGACCCCTATCCAGGCTTTCTTTTTCAGCAGTGTCTCCACTGGGTTGGTAGTTGGTGCATAAACCCTTCAGGAGCAGCGTGGTGCCTTCAGGAACATGGTGCATCAGTGTTTTGCCGTAACGCTTCATGTTGCTCTCGGCTTGTTCGAAAGGCAGACGCCCGATGTAACGCAGCCCTTCCTGGTAGTTCTGGGTTTCAGAGGGAGACATAAGGAAGCCATTCATTTCAGAGTTGTGCCAAGCGTTGGGTAAATGTTGCAGGTCCGACCTAGTGAGCCTGCCTTTGTGACTTAAATGCAAAAGTAAGTTTATTCAGACATGAGACCAGCATGCTAAATTGCCATCAGATTAACATAAAGGGGTGCATGTCTAGTCCTTTAGTTGACGATTAACTGCCGTACAAATAATTGTGATTGACCAATTAATTGTCCTTCTGTGTTCATTTTATGCCACACAGCTGTGCTGTTGTGTTTGGCTTTAAAACTAGACCTAAATCCAAGTTGGTAATTTCAATGGCTGCTTATGATGCTGTGATTGTCAAAGAGTCAGTTCATCTTTAAACAGTTTGCATATGTATGCGTTCTTCAAAAATGTTTCACCTCTTGCTTTGCTGCACAGAACAGCTTGCTCTAAAACTGCTTTGTAGGCCGACCTAATGTAACAAAAAGTGGTTCAACACAGTTAATTAATGCAGAAGGATGCAATGGGGAAGCACAAAGCCATCCAAGCACTTTAATGCAAATGATCTAATTAGGAAAGCTGGATGGCTGTGACAGCATGTGACAAAACTGCCACAATATCACAAAAAAGTTGTCTCACTTGTTTGAAGTTTATCCTTTTTTTAACATTACATAACAGATCAGCTGTTTGGTGCGATTACATTGCACAACAATTCTAAATTAGATTTAAACATACGGAGTTTCTTTTTTTTTAATTTCCTGAAAATCACCAAAAGAAAAATGCAAATTAATCTGCATTTCCATCCGCTACTGCCATTTGAATATAAGATGTTAAGCACCTTGGTCCAGTTGCACAAACCAGCTTAAGTCTGCTCCTTAAGTATGACACTTAACCCTTACATGAAATATCTTGCCAATAACTGACTGGAAAGATCCCATTGCATAAAACCCCAGTGCAGTCACTACTTGTAAAGAGGCTAGAAGGACAAAGCTTTGGAAAGCTGAGTGATCCAACCCCTGACTGTCACAATCAAATTGACTCCTGGTAAAACATACAGTGCAAAATCAGTTGCTCATCATTAAGCGTGTCCATCAGGTTCTCCCAGTCGCAGAACACTCTTTTCTGTATGCCTCAATTTTTCTCATTTATCTCCATAAACTCAACCATATTGCGTTAAGATGGAGTCAGAGGTACTTTGTTTTTGTCTTTACTTTAGTTACTAAGGTTCTTTGTGCAGCGGTTTAAGAAGAGAACTTAAGATGCTTTGTGCAACTGGCCCCTCATGCCCTCTCAGCATTACTGAAGATGAGGGCGCTACAACACGACGTAGTTAAAAGAGCACCAGTCAAACTTCAAATGGTGGAAAAACTGATGGAAATACTGCATTTGTGTTTGCACATAAAAACAGATGAATGGAAATTATTCTAACGATTGTGCAAAGTAATTGCAGTCAGCTCAAAGAATCACGATCATGTAATAACTGCAACAGGTCCATGCAGGTCTGAACGCAGCTTCAGGTTACCGAGTCACTCTGCCCACCAGATGCTGTTGTGGGTGCTCAGGGTGGAACACAAAGCTTATATCTGTATTTGTTCGTCAGAAAAATTGGGCTTGGGCCTAAACAGGACATGATTAGAAACTGTCTACAATGCTACATCTACCGCCATTTACACTACTCACATTTATATGTAAGTTTAGATGCTCACAAAGTGCACT
>JAPZEB010000006.1:2905015-2917244 GCA_029783705.1 Chaetodon striatus
TCCCACACCCGGGATCGAACCAGGAACCCTCTTGCTGTGAGGCGACAGTGCTAACCACCACACCACCGTGCCGCCCCCGAAGAAACATGACTGTCCCATTTTTCTTACCTGAACACCTCATTAGAGCTAGGTAGGGGTTCTTAATGTGTTTGAAGGTCAAACAGTTGCTTAAGTAATTTTCTTTACAACATTTTTTTTAAAGAAATACAGCAGAGATCAAAAACAAGTTCAAGAAGTAACATCTTAAGGTGGTTTTCTTGTTCATCAAGACCCTACACTAACAGACAATATTAATGTGAAATACAATCTGCATCCAACCTCATTTCGAATCAGTGCTTTTATTTTCCTAATGTAAACCGGAAGTGCTCTGTGTTATTTTGTGTACTTTAACAGTGGTACAGAAACGCAGCACTTCGCTAGATGATGAATGTTACTGTCGGCGAAGGCGACACATTAAACGACCTCAACCCACAGAAGTAACGCCATAATGCGTTAATTCTGACAGAAATACACACTTGTTCAGTCATATAATGTTATAGAAATCACTTTCGTTTTCCTCGAGCTGAGAGAAAATTCACATCTCGGCTATATCCCTCCCCTCCCCCGGTTTGCAAAGTGCTCATACCCAGACTGGCCTGTACTTGCTAACAACATCCCTGACTTAACTTTACCTCACAGCACTGTCCGATTGACAAAGGTCACCGAAAAGGTGCGGGCTACATCAGAAAACACCGATTACGATTTCCTAAACGCGAGTTAAGTCTATCTCAGTTTAGTGACTTGTTTCCTGGGTGTTTGTGCGCGTGATAACTGATAAAAATTGTTAGGGAAACGTACACCGGCAGTTTAACAGTACATACCTGTCAGTAGCAATGTAGTCAACGACTGGTTAGTTGCTTAAATCTTCTTTAAAAGCTTAAACCGTGAAATTATCAACAGTTTTGCAGCATACTGTACCCATTGAAAATATCCTCCCCGTCACATGTAATGCTGTGTGTAAGTGGACACTCCTGTTGATGGACAGTTTGATCCCACCAATGAGAAGCGACGTTATATTCTAGTGTTTTGAGATTAGTGTAACGTCCTCAAATTTAATGTTCAGGACATGTGTGGCAGAGTCAGGCCTAAACAATGCAACATATCGATCATATTAGCTCAGTGTCTGTAGTATTCAGGGGGACTACATTAACCTGGTGGTATTTCATGGTGTATTTTTAATCTCCTAAAGAATGCTGCTATAGCCTGTCTAATCTTTTCAGTACGGAAGCGTAATGCATTCACTTCAGGGGGGAAAATGCCCTGTTTTTCTGAATTAACCAGATTAATATCCCAAAATGATGAGAAACGTTGAGCCACTAAAAAAAAAGTGCTCTTGGGTTGTTATTTTTCTGAACTGACGAGATAGTAATCTTTCAATTCTACTTTTTTTTATCATTATTATTATTAAAAAGATTACTATCTCGTAATTCAGAGAAAACAGAGCAGTTTTTATTTCAAGTGAAAGGAGAGAGGGGACTTGATAACTGTTAACTGCCCATGTTCATTTGATACACTCTTACAAAGTGTCTCTGAGCACCCTGCTGGATGATTGATTTTATCAGTTAAGTTAATCACAAAGTTAATGAGCTGACTACCTTAGAGGGGAAAGACTAAGTGGTCACAGTCAAATGATTTACACAGAATATTCACCTTGGCAACATGGCTGGCAGAATTTTATTTAACACAGATCCGCAGTCTGCAAGTGCTGTAAATCCTAAAAATATAACTCGATTGTAAGCTATGCTAAATAAAATATTAACAGCACTAGCTGACAAGAAGAAGAAGAAGAAGAAGAAGAGGAGGCTTATCCCTGACAAATTGTTGTCCCAAATTTGGTTATATCTCTGTTGTGCAGTGAGCACTTCACCAACATTCATTCATTCATTCAAACCTTTATTTAAGACTCGGGAAATCAATTGAGTGAGACCCTCATTTTCAGTGATGCTGCGCATGAACAAAGACGTTACAATAATTAATAAGCAAACAAAGAGCATCATGCATATCAGTTTAAACAAAAAGAAAAGACCAATAGCAATAAATTGGCTCTAAAAGTAGAGATACAGTGTGATAAACATGCTAAGGTGCATATGCAAAGACATTTACACTCAATTAAAACAAGATCCGAAATAAGGCACTTAAACAGCCATAATGGTGGCAGAGTGTCTACGTTTAAGGTCTTTTGTAGATTGTTCCATGAACAAGGTCCAAAGGAGTGTGAGGCAACAACCTATTTTGTGAAAGAGTACCATGATTATGTGAGGACAGTTAAGAGTGATGAAATATAGGTGGAAACATCGGTATCAAAGCTTAAAAAATGAACACACACCAATGCTGTTCCAGCCTCACGGCCAAATGTAGCCAGCCAGACTTTCGGTAAATGTGGCAGTAGTGGGTGCTGTACGGATCACCTGTAAAGAACCATATCCATTCACCTGACAGGTGTGGCTATCAATGTGCTGATTAAACAACAATACTACACAGTTGTGCTTTGGGCTGGTCACAATTAAAGGCCACAGATGTCATACATGTTTAGGAAACGTGCCATCGGCATGCTAAAAGCAGGAATGTCCACCAGAGCTGTTGCCCGTGAACTGAATGTTCATTTCACTACCATAAGATGTCTCCAGTGTTGTTTCTGTGAACTCAGCAGTACCTACAACCAGCCTCACAACTACAGACTTCATGTAGCCACACCAGTCTAGGACCTCCACATCCAGTGTCTTCACCAGATGGAGCCAGTGTTAATCTGTGCTTTTCCCACCATGACCAGCTACAAATGTGTGCTATTTGAGCCTATTTGAGTACAGTAACAGTAAAATTGGAGCACCTTCCTGATAACATTGCACAGACTCACCAGCAGATGGCAAACACTCCATGAAAAAGGTGCAGCAAACATGAACACATGATGTAAGACAGGGACTGTCTGCAGTCAACTGCCAGAGAAAAATGAAGTTGCATTTATGGCTTTTTGGAAAAGAGGAAATGGGGTTAAAGTGTAACAGTACAGAGTCCAGTCTATAGGCCCTCTCACATCTTTCAGAGGCCACAGTCGCATCCTGTTGGTTTAAGCAGAGAAACATCATACAGCTTTAAATGTGCCTTAGAGAACCTGGCTTATCTTTAATGCTGCTGGTTCAAAATCACTCAGAAAGGTTTGAGGAAAAAAAAAGAAACACACATGAAGTCAATCACAAATGCATGACTTTTACCCATGCATATTCCAAACAACATGGTGGTATCACAATTACGTTGTGTCCTTGCCATGTCTGTTACAAGGTGACATGCAGCAAGGTGATTTACTTGGAGTGGTAGTTACCTGATTAACTAATATGAGCTTCACTGAGACAGCTGTGCAGAAATTCTTTGGTTGTGCTGCTGCTGCATCAGCTGTTCCGCTGGCTGGTCTCAGATGATCGTGTAGGTGTAGACACTGGATGTGGACGTCCTGGGTTAGTGTTTTTACACGTGGTCTGCGGTTTTAAGGCTGGTTGCATGTGCTTCTAAATTCACGGAAGCAACATTTGAGACATCTTCTGGCCGTGAAAAGAACATTCAGTTCACAGGCAACAGCTCTGGTGGGCGACCAAAAATGTGCAACATCTGTGGCATTGTATTGTGTGACCAAACTTCATATTTTAGAGTGGCCTTTTGATGTGACCATCCTAAGGTGCAACTGTGTAGTAATGCCATTTAATCAGCACACTGATATGCCACACCTGTCAGGTGGATGGATAATGGATTATGTTGGCAAAGTGCTCACTACACAACAACCAAATTAGGACAAAAATTGACACAGATTAGCCTTTTGTGTGCATATAAAAAGTCTTAGATCTTTCATTTTTACTCAAGAAAAATGGGAGCAAAAACAAAAGTGTTCACATTTTTGTTCAATGTATTTGGGGCTTCTTGTAAACTGTTAACATATAATTGTTTAACTTCTCAGATGGTTTCATTTTAAACTGAGAAACCCAGATTAAAATCTCCGACCTCAGTAATCACCTCATAACCCCTCAGTTTATTTTATGACATTTTGGAGGGAGCGCTACCTCAGGCACCTACAGCAGTGGAATGCTCCATATACAGGGTTGCATTAACAATCCAATAATGTTAATAGATATAGAAATGTGACAACACAAACATTGTAAAAGAGTCCTTTTGTATTTCCTGTTGGAATGTTTTACAGTGTTTGTGAATAACATCAGCTGACAGGAAGTAAACATGGACCCAAGCTGTTGCCTGGCAATGCTTTTCCAGTGAAACGGTCTATATCAGTAAAGGTGCCATAATGAGAGTTTTACTTGATAACACTTCTGTACTTTAACTGAGTAGGATTTTGAAGGCAGGAGTTGTAACTGTCATGAAGTACTTTAACACTGTTATATTGGCACTTTTATTTATAAGTTGAGGATGTGAATACATCTTTCAAAATAAAACATGTCGCATTTTCTTGTGATTTTTTTCCAAGTGAAACATTTCCAATGACTGTCCCTATTCAGCTGATACATAAAGCTGTGTTAGCATTTGAAACTATATCATATACAATGCAGCCAACTAAAAATATGCGCATCAGACATCCAGCCTGCACCATGGAAGATATGCTGTAATTTGCATACTGGGGAGGAGAGGCCCACACCCTGTCTACAGGCCTCAATACATACTGTGTTCTCACTACATGCAGGGTTACACTACCCATAAACTTTATCTAGATTCGATGGTAGTCAGTGTAGAAGCCCCTTCTGTGTTATGTCTCCAACATTTACTGCGCACTTTTGTAATCTGTTTCTACATTTCCTCAACAATGGCACACCCTTGATAACACATTCTCTCTACCTCCTAAAGTTTAGTAAAAAAGGAGCACATGCGTGTTCCTTGGTGTTCAAGCAGAGGCTTGGTTAGATGTTGTCATATTACACGTTCCTGCCTCTCCTGCCAGCTTACCTTAGCTGATTCCAGGAGAACCGCATTAATGATAAGGAGTATACATCATCAGTAACATCATATCAGCGATGTGTTGATGAAGGGGTTAATCACAAATAAAATAAAGCCATTCCCAAACAGAAAGCCTGGATGAATGTGGAGGTGAGGGACATATCCAAAGGCAAAAAAGCCTCCATTTAGTCTGACAAGGAAGCATACAGCACTACAAGAGTGAGACTAAGGGCTTGCATCAGGGTGGCATCAGGAGATAGTGGAGAGACACCAACAATAGGAAAGATACATGGCAGGTAATTCTTAATACCACAAAATAGCTACAAAAGCAAGAGCCCCCTGATCTTCACTTAAACAAAAAGGATCTCACTCTTTGACACAGAGGTCTATCTCTGTAGGGATCCTTTCCATAATGTTGTCAGACATGTCAAGAGTGCTATTACAAGGGACATATGATTTGGAAATTTACTCTTACTCACTTCAGCCTGAACCAGTCTCAAAATTTGTCATTCCCATTTGTCACGTAGACACAAAAACATGGAAAAATAGGGTCCAGGGTGAAAAATACTGAAGTTACCCTTTAAATTCTGCAGGGATTTCACCCCTTTGAACTTCTCCCTCTTAATTTGTCAGCATGAAGCTCCCTGATTTCACCATGGGACTTTTAAAAGCTACAGACTGGTCCCTACACGGAGCAACTGACCCTAGCATCAGCCCTCCCGGTGAAGCCACCAAGTGCATGCATGCAGAGAAGGTTCTCTTGATGCAGTCTCAAAGGAGCTCATTTCTCCTTAAGGCTGGTCATTTCCTTCCATCAGACAGTCCCTTGCATCAGGATATAATGAGGTCACTGGATTACTGAGGCTAGGCAGAAGGCAGTGATGGTCAGAAGCTCTCGAGATGGACACAATCCCCCTACCCCATCATCTTGAACCCACACTACTCCATAACAAAACTGCTGATCCAAGACTTCGACCAGACTCCCCTGCACCTTGGACCGGAGTGAAAACTGACTGTGCTTCACTGCATGGTTTAGATTTTACGTGGAAGGGAGGCTGCCTGAAAACAGCAGCACACATCAAGCCTGAGGTTCCAAGGTTGGCTGCCCCTCCATCAGTTCAGCTGTGCTGCTCAAGCCTCTTTGACTGGAGTGGACTGTTTTGGTCCATATCAGTCAGAATTGATCCGCATCAGAAAAGCCGATGGGGAATAGTATATAAATGTTTGACCACCTTTTGGATACAAGCTGATCTCCTTGGGGGCATGGGATCAGAGGCCTTTCTGGTGAACCAAACGTTTTCTGGACAATGGCACCAACTTTTTTGGTGGTGAGCTGAACCTGCAAGAGGCCTTTGAATCCACTGCCCTTCATCTGAAGGACCAGATGGCTGAAAAGAAGAACTCCTCTTCCACCAAACGCCCCACACTGTGGAGGCGCCTGGGAATGGGAAGTGGATTTAATCAAAGTTAAATTAAAGTCACTGTCCAGGAACAGATTGTCCCCAAACCTGTCCTTCAGACTGTGCTAAAAAAAAAATCGAGGGCATTCTGAACGCAAAGCCTTCTGGCTACTTATCTTAAGATGCCTCAGACCTGGATCCAACAACATCAGCTATCCTCCTTATGGTATGCCACGATGCCTTGCTCCTCCAGGTGATGTACAACTTCAGTGAAGTCCTGCAGAAGTGCCACTGGAAGCATAGCCGAGTCCTGGCTTACTACTTTTGGTCATCATTCATTTTCTAGTAGAGGAGGGGCGGCAAGACATTGGAGTTAGATCAGGTGGTTGCCATTGTGGACCCCTAGCTTCTGCAGGCCTTCTGGTCTCCTGGGTAAGTGACACACTCTGAACCTGGAGCTGATGGATGTGTCAGGACAGCAGCTGTCCAAGTTAAGGGTATGGCCTATGTTTGCACTGCAGCCCGCCTGGTTCCACTTCCAAGGCTCCATGATGAAGACACTCCAGATTTGGCCTGTTTTGCTTTCTCCCTTTTTCTCATATCTCAAGAGACATTTTGAGGTTGGTAGAAATTCCCTTTTGTGTGCTCCCAGATGACTGGTGTGAATGTCCAGCTTCTCCCTTGTGATGTGTGTTCATGACTGTATAAGGTGAGAATCTGCTCATGGTTCCTCAGCTGTAAAGCAAGTTATTTTCTCTTGAATGAATACCTTTGTGTATTTTCAGAACCACCCACATTCACTGTTGTGATTTAATCACCCTGCTCTGGAAATTAAAGTTTGCTCTCAGAATCAGCTCTCTGTCTGGAATAATTTTTTCCAGTTGTCCAACCCAAAGCAGTGTCACACTCAGTATCTGTTGACACTGTGTCACAGAGGTTCTGATTTAACTCCAGTCAGGCTGTAGTGGTATTGTCATAACTTCTTTTTCATAACTTTTGAGCAGATCATCCTTGCAGATGCACGTTTTTATACCAAAATCAAAAGTTTTGATACTCTTCTATCCATCTTGACTGCAAAGGTGTTAGAGATTGAGATGGATAGTGTTACCACTCTTCATCAGTGGTAGATTTCTGCCCTCTTGTGGACTGATGATGACACAGTATACAGAATATGGTTTTTCATTTGTGTACTGTGACCCTAATTACACAATTTTTAAAAAAAATACTCAAATTTCTAAATGTAGCTTTCATTCATATTTAAATACTGTCATTTAAAGAAAAGGAAAACATAAATCTTTGCCCATCTCCTTTTGGAAAGCATCTGTTAAAATAGATGTTAAGTCAGGAAGAAGCAGATTACAGTTTAGCCTGGGGTAACACTTGTGTTTAAATCTTACACTACATAAAAAAACAACACCTTTCCTATGAATTATGTTGGAACTTAAGAATTAATTCAAAAGTGTCCAATGATTGCTGTTTCTAATAATTATGGTTGATTGTAATACTGTACTTACAGATGACTATAATAATACTGAGGTATTACAAGGCTGAGGTGTCTGGACAAATATACAGTATCTGAAAATACACATCTGAGGTTTGTTTCTTGTTTATAGTAAGTAATTAAACATTTTTTAGAAGGAGACATTTTAGCACAGTGACACCGTTGTCATGGGGTTGCTCACAGTCAAGTCGGATCAGAGACTCTGATCCATCTCTGTCTTCATAAAAATCCTCTGCTGCTGTGAACCCCTCCATTTACTCACATCAAGGTCATAGTCAGCAAGCTGTCAAAGTGGTCCTAGCCAGGAGGACAGCTGAAGACAGTTATAGTCCCAGAGACGGCTGACCTAGACACATATGAGATCAGTATTCTTGAACAACCACAAGCCATTTGATGCAAAGGCAAACCTGATTTTCCCTTAAAATCTTATTCAAATAGCTTCAAAATTAGAAAAAGTACATGATCGCATATTTCCTGTTCACGTACTCCTTCCAACATGTATCTGAAGCTTATTACAGTGAGGGAAATATTTAAAGGCAAGGTCATTTAGTGGTCACGGGTGTGAGAGTGTGTGAGAAGACAAGCAGCTGAATTGTGGATATACTGCAGTATCCAGTCTGTCCAGCCTGGAAGGGATAAATTTGTGAATGAGTGTCTGTGCAGCTGAAAAGTAGAGGGATGGACGGAGGCGGGCAATGCTTTTCAGATGGAAGAAGGTTGTTTTGGTGATGTGTTTGATCTGTTGGTCAAAGGAGAGGGCTCGATCAAAGATGACACCAAGGTTAAGGAAATGGGGGGAGGTGAGCACAGTGGAGCCATTGATGGAGAGGGAGAAGTTATGGGTGGGTGTGGTGAGAGATTTGGGGCCGATGATAATGACTTCTGATTTGTCAGTTAGTTTGAGGAAGTTGGTTTGAAACCAGGATTTTATTTCAGTGATACAGTTGGTGGGGGTAGTGTAAATTGTAATTTTGTTATTGTGTTGTCTCACAGAACAGTATAATAACAATAGAAGTTTCTTAGCTTATCTTATCACTTTCAGTTTTCCTCAAGCTGAAGAACTACCACAGTTTCCACAGTAACATTCGTTGTTCCACCATCTGCTACTGGGGATAGTGACTGTAAAGAGCTTACACTGATACTCTTTGGTAAATAGGGGTAGCTACCTGTAGCTGCTGGGGAATATCAAGCCTTCATTTTCTGGGAGATTGTAGCCAATGGCAGAATTGCATAGTGAAAGTGAAAGTATAGGATTAGTATACTCTAAATAGTATACTCTAAATACACATGGTGTCATTACTTTGTGCAAACAACATTTACCTCATAATGATGCAAAAGACTTGTGTATTTTCACTTTTAAAAATGTCACAGCAAACAATTGGCTGAGGTGAATTCATTGTCAGATCAGACATGTTGACGATATCCCAGTAAATATCTAATAAATTAACATTTATTTAATCAAACAACACCTTCACATGAAAAATGCAAAAACTAGTGAAAACACCGAAAAGTAATAAAAGAAGGCGGTGATCTTTATTAATCCCCAAGGAGAATTTCTTTGTTGTATTATTTAATGAAGTTATAAAAAAAATGGAAAGCTTATCAGTACTTCCTGTCTTTTTGGAAACCAGGAAGTGAGACAGAAGTTCTTTGGATATAGCTAATCCCTTTTACACCTGATTAAATTATATTTTTGTAGAAATCTGAGTTGATGAAAATCTGGAACACATCTTTAAAAGGCCGACATTATAACATATTTAAAAAATTTCAAGCACTAAACATAAATAAGAATATTATAAATAAGGCTAGACAACAATGATGAAAAATGTGACCCATGCAATGTAACCCTGCGTTGTAGAATAAATATGAATGGACCTTGAACACTACAGAAGAATAAACACAAGCTACTATTTGTGATGTGCTACATGAATAACATATGGTTTTAATGCAGCACTAAGACCCACTTTTGGGTGCAATAAATATAAAATACATATGCCAGACATGGACATTAAAAGTGTTAAGTGTCTGATAAATTATATACATAAAGAAAATACAAAAAAAAACCATAAACACGCATGTACACACATCTTCCGCCTGCCATCACAGAGGATCTGTACAATCAGCACAGTGTCAAGGTGCACACCCGTGATTAGTGTCACCAATTCAGAGTCTAAACAAATGTCTCACCTCCTGTTGAGTAATAGCCAGAACTGTTTTTGCTGAACATTATGATGTCATAGTGAAGCTGACCTTTGACCTATTTTTGTCATCAGTTCATCATTGTATCCTTTTAGACATTTATCTGAAATGTTGTCATAATAAATGTATGAATTCTCGATTTATAGCCCAAATCATTTTTTTGTCACCATGACCTTGACCTTTAACCCCTAATTTCTAATCAGATCATTCTTAAATCTAGATGTATGTTTGTGCCAAATTTGGGGACACTCCCTCTATGCTTTACTGAGATATTGCGTTCATGAGAATGACACGAATGCAAGGTCACAGTAACTGTGACCTTTGACCACCAAATTCTAAACAGTTCATTGTTGTGTCAGAGTGGATGTTGGTGTTCACGAGCATGAGACAGACAACCTGAAAACAATAATGGCTCTGGCTATCACCAGTGTGGAGGCATAAAAACAGAATGTAAATTCTGAATTTACTGGATGACTGTTGACAGAAGGAAAGTATGATTACTGCTCTCATTATGTGTGATTAAACCTTCAAGCTCCTCCTGCACACTGATGTGTTTATCACACACAAACAAATAATTGTGCCAGATGCTATTTGTCTGTCCCGAACTTCCACCCATCTACCTTGCCACTGATGAGAATGTATTATCCAAACATGTGGTGTCTTTATTACCTCTGTCATGCACACAAACACACAGTTCAAACAGAGATAAACAAAATCAGATTAATAAGAAACACACTCAAATTCAGTTTAAAAGTATCACCCTTTTAATTTCCTTTCGAAAGATGTCTCTGTAGTAATGGTCTATATATATATATATATATATATATATATATATTTATATTGTGTGTGTGTGTGTGTGTGTGTGTGTGTGTAAATCAGATATGGCATTCATGCCTCATTTTAAGTGCATGGTACTCTTGACATTGAACAGACTTCACAAACAACGCTGAACAAAAGCAAATAACCCAAAAAATACAAATTGAACATGTATGTAGAGCAGCTCATCATTAGGTGCTGTCAACGTTGACTGCAGACATGAAAACTTGCCTAACTCATCGAGTTTTTGTTATTATTTGTAAACATTTCTTGTGTAAATCTTTTTTTTTTTTTTTCAGGAAATGATCAAAGCAGATCCTCGACGTCATGTAAGACCCAGTGTACAAAATGATTTAAATAAATTTGCAAATTGAAAGTAAAGACATAAAAAATGTACCACCTGGTGCAGGCAGGTACATCAGCAGGGTTGACAACACATCAGAAGTGCTACCAGCTGTACCATACACCCTCAGGATGATACACACACATCAGCCGCAGTAGAAGAAGAAATCTACAAGTTACATTAGTTGGTGCTGCAGCACCAAAAGAACATATACTGTATGTTTACAGCAAAATGAAGGTAAGAAGTGGTGAGATTCTCTGGGTGCAATCTCAAAAACAAACAAAAGGTCAATATCCTGAATTTTGGTTAAACTTTGGAATCCCTTTGCTCCTCGTAAAATATTATAATCATTTGCTTTTGTCGAAGCAATTCATTTACTCACTTAGACAAAGGAATGTTTGGCTTGCGTCATAATTGACATAATGTCAAACAACTTGCAGACAATAAAACACTGAGCCAACATAGAAACATAGAACATTAAAAAAAGATGGTAGCTGTGTCCAAATTAACGTTTTGCTGTCCTTAAAAATCATATCTAAAAAGAACACATCATGGCCCATTTCTTTTCCAACTGTAGTAAATGAATGCATGCTAATGAATGCTTTCATTTCCATGAAGATTGGAGAACACAATCCTTCTATCCTTGACAGTCCCAACTAGATTTTATTGCTCGATGCAGGTCAGTTGTTCGGTGGAATATTCGGGCAAACCCCACCAACTCATGAAGCAAGCAATATCATGTAAAATCATACCATATCAGTCACTGGTTAATATGTAACCAGGGATGGAGCAATGGAAAAGCCACTGTAGGATGCAAATAATGGAAGACATGCATCGACTGCACTGTGTGGAAATGAAACATCAGGCTGTCACTGAGCTTGTTCCAGTTCCCCACTGGGATTTCCATTTTTTCTGCAGTTTGCAAGCAACTTCCCACTGGTGAGCTATATGTAAGACTCAAAGACACAGTTCACCCCAAAGTCAGAAACAAATATTTTTCCT
>JAPZEB010000006.1:2972612-2990434 GCA_029783705.1 Chaetodon striatus
ACAAGGATACAGATTAATTAGAATTTATTCAGATAGCACCAATACATTCAGGTAGTATATCTACAGTATGTCATTACGTTTTAGTTAATGCACATAAACAAAGAACTCTTGCATGATAAGAATAAAAGGCTGTACAGTGTGAGCTTTAAATATAAATGGAGGATTTGTATCATATAGGTTAACAGAAATCATTCAGAAAAAATGGTGGTGCTATGTGGCTTTTAGTCCTGAATACATCCATGCTTTTACCTCTCCAAAACAACAGACTCCACGAGAAACACTTAAAATGCTCCAAGCAGTCCCTTAAGCCTTGCTGGTGCATTAAGTATGCTTAGTGCTCTGCTACAGCGTCCCAGAGCATTGACAGGAAGTGTGTCTGGCTTCTATAATGTTATAGAAAACCAAATCCCTATCAGGCCTCCTTCCTCACAGAGATTAGACTTCCCCTCCATCCATAATGCATTAGTCTTGCTGCCCACCTTGGAGTGGGTGACCATCAATTAGGCTAAGTGTGATTTATGCGCAGCCCGCTTTTTCTGCGATCTGCTCGAGATTGACGCTGTGCATGCATTACGCTCCTTGGTAGCATCTGTGATCTTACAGTAATGCTCCTTAGCTGCAGCTTGGAGAAAGAACAGTGGCTGGCCAGAAACCAAAAGCAGCATTATCCATCACTGCTGCTTAAAAACAGAGAAGGGGGCGGAGGCACTGATACAGGATATGAGCATTCTGATTTCTTTTGTTTATTTGTTTGTAAATGTTTCCAAAAAATAATAAAAATCAAAATCAAAATGCAAAACTGTAAAATCCCTGGTGTTTCCCTCCAGTGTTATAAGCTTTGTCAAATAATTTCCTAGTCAATCCATCACTGTGACCACTCTTGGCAAAATAGACGCATAGCAATTCATTTCCTAATCTCTAAAAACAGAAAACTAAATATAAATGCAGAATCTGTAGGCAACAGGACAAGATTTTTTTAAATCAAAGGTGTTCTGGTTTCTGTTTGTAGCCCGTGGAGTATTGACCACTGAGCCGGGTTTGGTTGCATGCTGCTTAACAGTCCGTGTGGAGAGCAAAAGACAATAGTTAACGCAAATTCAGCCACTTCCTGTGAATTCTGCACCGCAACTTTTCCACAAATTTGACTATTTAAAACATATACAATCTCATTATATTGTAGAGCTATGTGCAGCGTATCGATTTGCCTGCTAACTTTGTCTGTTTATCATGAGACTGCTGCTGTATGATTGGAGCTCTGTGCCTGCAGCAGAATCTCATACACAAACACACACACACACACACACACACACACACACACAGTGACGGGGCTAATTGTTATCATCATACGGCTAACGTAACCTCATGGTTATGAACAGGTTTAACGATCTGTTTCCATGTCGGTGTGAGATTAACTGCTCGGTGTTGGATGTTGACCACAGCTGCAAGGCGTCTGCACCAAGCAGCATAATAAGACAAGTGGGGGTGAGATGCTGTGTTAGCTTGCGCTAAATAGGCAGAGAGAGTGGGTGGGTCATGGGGACGGTCTTTCGGCATTGTGTCAAAATAAAAGGAACAGCTGATCCTTGGTGATCTGCTCTCACCTCTCCACCTTACCATCACAAGTAGATTCTAAATCTGTGGGAAACAGCGAATGCTGAAAATAATAAGCTCCCAGTCAATGACAGTATCACAACAATTTCTGCTATTTTCACTTGCTCCCATAATTTCACAGCAAAAAAACCAACAAAAAGGCTAATTATTGCAGCATTCATTGCATTTTTTTTTGGAAAAGCTGCTGTGAAATCAGGCATCTCAGGCCAAAAAAAATCCCCAAAACAGCCTGTGAAATCCTGGAGGGCCTGAAAAGAGGCTTCAGGCATTGGCTGAATGCTATCTTGGAACCCCTCACTTAGCATCTGATGACAATTTAACCTTTTATTCGCCTTTTTTAAAATTGATCTGCATTCATATTCAAATATCTGTATAAAGAGATTGGCCAAAACTCAATTGCAGCATTTCAAGTTGCTAATGGGATTGTAAACAATTAACATGTACAAAGGAGGAAGTCTTGGCATGGCTGTCTGCTTTCTACACTGGAAACCCTTTAATATTGGCCGTTGCCCTCGGAGGCTAAAACTTCTTCAGACTGAAAGTCAACGGGTTCTTAAATTGTGCATTTCCTAGCTGCTAATAGTGCTAGATCAAGACGTTATTTTTTTTTAAATCCAACTGCCTTGTCTATAAGTACCTAAAAAACATTGGTAATATTAACAATATATCATAATGAATGCTGAGGGATAAAATAGCAAGAACAGATTTCTCCAATAACATGGGGCCGTTCTAATGCTGCTTCCTGAACAACAAATAAATGATCTGTTTATTGAGCACAGTCAGGGGTGTGCAGATGAAATGGAGAACACTTACTGACACATGCAGCTCTGGATAACAGCAGAAAAGAGCCAACAAATGCTCTAAAAGGGCCAAACTGTTGTCAGTCAGGCTAAGACTCTTCATTTCCATACCAGCACAAGAGTGTTTATGGTTATTACTAAACTGGCCATGATCCATGGTGTCAAGTACAGTGTAGTCAATGTTTTCCTTTAAGTAAGCCTTTCACTCCGGTAGATTGATGAATGAGCTCAGGTTGTGTCCTTGCCTCCTTGATAAACTACTGTAGCAAAGATGTGATGGATTGTATCCACATCCCCTCTGCTCATTTAATAACACTGTTACACATGGTGGGTCACCCTTAAGCAATACAGACAACGGTTTTAGTGTGTAGAGTATCGGAGCAAAGTCAGAAAGGAGACTCAAGTGTAACAATAACAAATAAATGGCAAAATATTTTGTTACTTTTCAGATTAAATAAACAAAAGTTTAATTCCTGTAATATCTATTTATAGTTAATATACATTTGAAAAGGGATAAATATCGATACAACATAGTACTGCGATATTTTGCGTGGCGATATTATATAAATACACAGACACCAAGTATCGATCTTTTATTACATACACTTAATTTTTGCAAATGCACATTTTAATACAACTTTTGGTACTAGAATAATAAAATCTATTTCTTTTCTAAATGTGATAATATTGTATTGTGGGTCCTCTGGCGATTCCCACCCCTAATATACATGCTAATGGACAAACATTGTTCCAAAAATTATCATTTGTTAACATAGGTAAAAAAAGGTTTTTAAAGTGTCTGAAAGGTTCTCCTGAGAGCCATTACAGCAATGCTACTGCTCGACAGGTGGCAAGGTTTAGTCCTTAATACACTTCAAAATGCATGAGACACCAACTGAAGAATGATACTGCAGTATAATATCTCAAAGATGATTTATATGAAAGATTTCCAAGGGTAGATTATTTAGTGTAGCAGTGGAGTAAGCAGTGATATATCTAGTCCCACAGTGTGTAGTGACAGAGATTATTTTTAAGTATCCTGTTAAAGGGGATTTCTTCTTTGACATTTTTTGAGACAAGTTTCGCCAAAGTTTTTTTCCCCTCTATCAGGTTTGAGAACTTTTTAAGTTATCTCTTGTTAAAAACCTGCGTAGGGAAGTGTAAGTGACTGACCTCAGTCGTCCATCCTCTGCTGCAGCTCCTCCAGGGATGATCTTGGTGATGAAAATGCCGGGGTCGTCACCGATGTGTGGGTTATCTGTCCCTCCGGCGATGCTGAAGCCCAACCCTGAGTTACCCTGCGGCCATGAAAAGCGGTCAGTGACAACAAGGACAACGCCTCAACTGAATGTTTCTGTGTTTTATTAGACAAACAGTTCAATTGCAGAAGTTACAGAGAGAAGATGACTCCTACTGCTGTTATCATTTCAATGAACTTTCAACGTTACTTTTACATTGAAGCTTTTTATTTTAATGCTGATGCAAGTGTCTGACAGTGCACTTTGCACACACTGCACATTAACTATGCCATATTTTCATTTATAATTATACATACCAGTGGCTCTCAACCTTTTGTGTGTGACATCCCTATCAAATGAGCAGCCCTTCATCAACACCATTGTCATGTTCCAAGTGTGAATATTGTAGCTCTCAAACCAGACAATGTGACTTCAAAACAATATGTAAGCTACATCTTCTGTAAACATAACATTTTAATAAATTCAACACATATTGTATGCATTTAAACAAAGTGCAAATTCTGACTTCGCATGTGCAACGACTCTCAGTCAGCCGGAAAATGCAGAAACATCGCGGGACTTCTGAAAAATTGCAAGCCCCCGCAAATATTGTGGACCTTTGTTGAATTTGCATTAATTATTGCGATCGCAAGATCGTGATTTTCTGGAGGGACTGATTTATGTTGTCAGCATTATTGTCTTTAAGAGGCTGCGGCACGCTTATTTTTCAAGTTAGCATGAATCTAGTGGTATGCTGTGAAACTAGGTAATCTGTGGTATTCAGTGGTACCATACATGTCAGCACAGCTTGTTGGGAAGGGGGCTAAATAATGCTCCAAATTTAGGCTAAATTTTGGCAAGGGAACAACTGGCATAGCCATTTTTCAAAGGGGCCTATTGAACTCTCACCTCAAGATATCTGACTGAAAATGGGTTCTATTGGTGCCAACGAGTCTCCCAAGTTGAGAAGTCTTGCTCCCGGTAAATGTTATGTTCAATTGTAGCCTATTTAAAGAACAATGAATCCCCTGACACATTAAAGATTCATAACAGATTGAAACAGGATTTTTCTGGAACTCAAAATGTTGACTGCACCTGTAAAAGTCTGCACATGAGATATGCGATAACATCAACTATAAAATCAGACACCATCAGTATGTGAATACTTAACTGTCCATATTGACATAGTTTTCAATAAGCCTTTATACAGCATAATACAATTCCTGAAATTTAGTTATAGCTTTGGTTTTGATGTGCCACTCCTATGGAAAATGTCTGAGGGCACCACTGTATGGTAGCTGTTATTTTACTGGTTACTGGTAATAGATAAAAACAAATGGGTGTCAGCATCATACCAGTTTGCAGTCTTATTTGTGTGTTTATTTTCTCCCCAAACACAAACATTTGGATGTATTTTTTCCAGCTTTTAAATAATTAATATCTAGTTTTTCAAATCAGCTCAGATCTTCCACAGTCTTTTTACGTATCCCCTAGAAACTGGATTTTTACCCCCTCGTGTACAAGTACCACTGCTTGGGAATCACTGACACACATAATAAAATACATCTTGTGCTTTGACAGCACTTTGCGAACAACAAAAACATCTCCTTGCGAGCATCCTGCCTTTAAAGTGTGAATTCAGTAGTCACTTCTAAATGTTGAATTTTAAGTCTGTTGAAAAGCACAATTTCTTTAAAAGTCAATAAAACATTGTTGCATGATTAAATCGTATGGCCCTGTCACGTCACTGCTCTCAGTCTGATCACAGAGTGGTCTGTGGTGTTAAGTCTTTAGTTTGCCATTACAAAATGACTTTGGCATCCCGCCATGAGTCCAGATCACAGCCTGTGTCCTGACTTAACCTGGCTCTTTATTATCAGGACTTATCATGAAATATTGTATTTATAAGACAGCAGGTCACATTATGTCTTTTAGAGAAGACTTTGTCGGCTCTGCAAATAAAATCCCCCGGATGCCCACTCACAAAATGAAAGTCAAGCTTTGATTAAGTTGTTCGCTGATGGGAATAGCAACTTCTCTTGATTACAAAACCCACTGAGTGTCCCCGCAGGGCCCTGCTGCCTGCAACGCTGAATCAAAAAGCACCGTTCAGCTCTCCATGGCGACGACTCAAGAGGACCAGACACAGGCCTGTCTATGCTCAGAGACTAAACAAGATGGTTTTAGCCATCATCTGATGGCTGACGATAAATGTAGAGGTCTGGAGTACAGATGGAGGCTGACTACTGTCTGCATTATATCTTATCTCTCTGAAGACACAGTGCTCTCATTGTTGGCTGGTTGCTGCGATAACCTTTGCTGTTGGTCCGGCTTTGTCTCTGCTCCTGATTGTATTAAAGCTGTCAAAACTGCTTCCACTGTGTGCCTGTTATTATCCACTGACGTGAGCAGTATTTTCATCTTTTTATGCTGTGTTTGCGTCAGCACACAAATTGTTTTACAGGGTTTTTAGGGATAAAACTGTTTCATGTTTGCCTTTACATAAAAAATCTGATTTCATTCCTCGTCCCTCGTCCCATTTTCTCCCCCCAGAATTGTTTCGTGATGTGTGATCAGTCCTAAAACCTGGAAACGAGTTTGTATTTTAGCACTCCCGGTTCCCTCGTCGCAAAGTCAATAGGTTTTTTGAATGGGATTTTGGTTAGATGCCTGAAATAAGGTCTGTGGTTAACACAAGCTTAAGAGACCTCAGTGTTTTGTTCTATGACATAAACTACGTCAGTAGTGAATTTTGAAGCTTTTTTGTGTCTTAAAAAAGGCAATTACTGACAAGTGGCTAAATGAGATTACAGAACATCATCACAAAGACCATGGCTATACAGTCGGACTGTGGGGGCGGCATTAAGACATGTGACCATGGTGTAATTTGTTTATAGCCTAATGTTAGCTTTTTACCTCTGGTGATTGCATTTACGCTTCAAAAATCATAAACGTGATGTTCAATTGTGAAGATTATCTTGCTACCAAAAGGTTTAAGTATCATAAACATTTGTTCGCCACAGAGCCTACTTTCGTAAGAATCCAAAATCTAGTGGAAAAATCCCATTAGCTTTTGACAAGGGAACCAGGGTGATGCTAACTTCCATGTTGCCTACAGAAAACGTCATCCCTGGATCACTCTATGAAAAAGCCTCAAGAACCTAGAACCACAAAGGTCAGCCTGACTAGATTTTCCGCCATTTTGATTTTTTGTTTTTTTAAAACAAATTTTTTGACATCTCCTTCTACACTTTCCACTCTTCTCATGTCTCACACAACAAAACATCGACAAACTTCAGCTGATCAGAAATGCCGCAGTCAGACTCATAACCAGGTCCAACAGGAGAGGACACATCACACTGCTCTTAAAATCACTTCATTGGCTTCGAGTCCTTCTCAGAGTGGATTTTAAAACTGTAATGACTTTTAAGGCTCATGGGGGATTTGCTCCAGAATATATAACTGACCTTCTGCCCTCCTACAAGGCTGAATGCAACTTGCATTCCTTTGGCAGGTCATTCAACCATCACACCTTAAAACTAAAGGTGACTGGGCCTTCTCTGTTTGGACCCCTCGGATGTGAAATGACCTGCCAGAGTAGGTCAGGAAAGCTAAAATGTTATCTTCTTTAAATTCAATTTTAAACCTGGTTTAATTGACTTTACTGTTGTTTTATTATCATCTCATGTATTTATTATCGTATTTTTATTAACTATGTCTTTGTTGTCTATTGAATTTGTATGTAAAGCACTTAATAACTTGATTTTATACATAAAGGTATTATTATTACTGTCATCATTATTATTATTATTATTATTACACTGTAGTATTGTACCACAGCCTACCCAGCTCAAGTTTGAAAAGTCTATGATGACTTGAACTCCAAAATTGCTGCTTACGGCTGTGTCTTTCCTCTTTGTTTCTTTGTTCCTTTTTGCCTTGGGTTTTTAATTAAATGGACACTATGATGTGATGTTAACTTGTGTGGACCCCAGGAAGAGTAGCTGCTACTTTGGCAGTGGCTAATGGGGATCAAAATAAATAAATGAATCAATACATGTAAAAGCCTTGAGGAGACCAGTTCACTGTACCACAGTGCAGAGGCATGTTGTCACAGATTGTTTGTAAGGTTAAACACAGCTGTGGGGAATGTGACATACTCACCCGCTCGAGAGTGATTTCCTCAAACTCATATTCAATTTCTGTGCCGTTGACCTGAGGAAAGAGAAAACAGATTGAGCCAAGATGTCAAACATTACCAACAAAGCTTTAAAATGAAAATCCACACTAGTGATGTTAAATAGTTATATTTAAGCATATTCATGGAGGATAACGTTAAGCACTGGCTCTACACTAAATCCAACTCTACATACATAAACTGAACAGGGCCTGACAGGGATATTTTAGGGGCCACTTGGGCTTTCTGTGCTAAACAGACGTCCCCTCAAGGGAAACAATTTAAGGTGATGGTTAAAAAACATTTGCTATTTCTGCAGCATGGAGGTTAGCTACAGAAGAGACAGTCTCATCCTGTGTTTCACTGAGATGATTAATTAGCAGCGAGCTCTTCCGTCATTATGCATTCATACAGGAGTGGCACACGAGCATATGAGACGCTGCATATCATATCCCAGTTGGGCATCATTTTTGAGCAGCATCAGATGTTATTATCAGACCTTAATATGACTGTAGAAGCAAGAAAGAGCTGAAGACTAAATCAGCAACAGCAGTAAAAGAGGCAGAGATGATCTAATGTTACTGTATGATCTCCACTCACATGAACAAAGTCCCTAATGTCAGACTGGGGAAAAAACTGCTTGCAAAAAATATGGTCCCTCGCTGAGGCAGAAGCTCCTGTCCTCATTTCTTCACAAATCAGAAAAGCATCTTAAACTGTTAACATAACCGCCAAATGTGACAGTTAGATCATGAAAAATACACCACCTCCTGACGCCCAATTTGTAATTTATTTAGCTTCTGTGCTGCGCTACAGCGTTTAGGTGTTTTGATGTAAAATACTGTGAAAAGCGGTGGAGGTGAAGGTCTTTAGAAAGTCTTGTGTCATTTATTCATGACAAACATCAATAATTCAGTACTGCAACCTAATTTGTTACTAAGATAAGTTACACGATCAAAATGTGCTAATACACCACACATACTATCGCAATTTAAACTCAGCAATAGAGCAGGGAGGAAAATATGGATTCATTATTTTAATGTGCTGCTCCTCTTTGATCTGCTGGATGTACTGATCTTCTAACAACTAATACGTACATAAAAAAAAAAAAAGACAAAAAAATTTAAACTCACATAAGGAACTGACTCCAAAGTGTCTGTGTTGACGATTATCGGGGCGGGGCTGGCCTGTGAGAAAGACAGAGAGAGAAGGTGGAGATAAGAGGGAGACTTTAGTGATGGAGAGACGCTTGGGCCCACCACTGTCCTACTTTCCATAAATGTATCCAGGGGACAAGCGTGTGGATCTCTGTATCATCAACAATTCAACAGACTTCCATTTGCTGAATGGCACCAGAAATACTCCCCGCTCATACACAGCACCCTGATACAGTTATTATAGCTCAGTAGGTTTAACAACGGAGAGGGATGAGTGCATGAGTAGTAAATGAGTGGATGTAGTACATTTCTGTAGTGCAGACATTCAGCCCAGTTGCCCAAAAAATGTTGGCATTGTACATTTCTGTGAACAAATAGATGGCGGATGTCGTGTCACCAAGGAAAAATGCCTTCCAAGCTGCAGATGACCACTCAAGACACACAAACAACTAAACCGGCTGTGATTTAGCGAGTCACTGCTGTGTTTCTAGCAGCTTTTTAAGCACCACATGTAGCCTTTTGTAGAGACCCATTGCTGTTTTTTTCTAGTTGGGATAGTGCCATGAAAAGTGGTTGTTTTATACCAAGACATTGTGCGTTTCCAGCCAGGTTTGTGCCCCCCAAAATGGGTATTTTAAGCCAAAACATCTTTTCCTAAACATAAAAAGTGTTTTTTGTGCCTAAACCTAGCCACCAATAACCATACCCTTGTAGAAAAGTACATTTTCAACCTATCTGCTACATAATAACATGCAATTTGACATATCCGTGGTTTGCAAAAACGATGCCAACATTTATTCTGGCGACTGGGTTGAGATATGCCTCACTGCTAGCAAATACGCCCAAAAATTATGATTACAGAATTTATGACTCGTACAGGACAGCAGCTTCTGTTGAAATGTGCCATGAATGCCAGGGAAACGTAAATTTCCGCATTTTAACGACACCAATTGTAACACTGTCAGAACCTATTCAACTAACAGCTTTCAAGTTCAAGATGACTTTCCTCTGCACCTGTTATGGCTCTGCTGCACTGCTCTCCTGTCTGTATTGTATATTGGAAATTTGATCTCCAGGTAATAATATTGCAGTCATAAATTGTGCAGTATGAGATGAAGCCAATGTCACACAGTGCACGCAAAATGCTTTCTCCTGATGGCCTGCAGAAAACGAGCAGATGGTTAAAGGCAGGACTCCCAAGAGAGGAACTCTGATTTTCGGGCCGCAGCATGAAAGCTGTGACCGAAACATCTGATCACCAGTTCAGCTTACAGTATGTTAACAATGAGCCTGATGTATGTAAGCAACCTGTTTCATTACCAGGTCGTCAAATACCAAAGCTTTGTCACGCCCCTCGGCGTCTCATCAGGACACACAGAGCACCCTTTGGTGTCATTTTATGACGCACAGCTTTAACACATTGTAACATGTAATTAATGTTGTGAAACGGCAGCGGTTTAAGTAACAAAACTACTTGGTTAGGTTTAGAAAAAGCATCAAGTTGTATCATGTCAAAGTACCTTTGATAAGTAAGTGAAACATCGTTTTACATAAATACATCCCGGCTGATGTCAGTGTGAGAGGACTGTACATGAATTACATAAGATTACATATAAACAACATTGACTTGTGGTTTTAAAGGAGACACAACTTGTGGTCTCCTGGGTAAAGGTCTTGTTTTGACTTTTTTGTTCTTTAAACTACGTCAGCTTCTCTAAGCGTCAAGTATTGAAGCAGATGGGTTTAAGACCCTAAACGCCTTTGGCGTTGATATCATAAGCCGAGGGGCGTGACAAAGCATCAGTATTTGATGATCTGGTATTAAGAATGGGCTGATGGGACTGACTTCACGAGATGATGCTCAAGCTTGCATTTGGAAATTCTTTTGAAATTTGTCCTTTGATTTTGTCTCCATGAGATGAATAGAGCTCAAACAAACAAGGGCAGTAACAAAAGAAATGGCTAATCATTCTCCTGTAAATAATTACAATACAAAAGAATGTAATGCATTTTAAGCAGTATATCATATTGTGTGCACAAGATGAGAGCGCCACCTCCTTGAAAAGCTATGAATCTATAATAGTTAATAAATCTCCTCACAAATCGTGGGCTGGTAACATATTGTACATGTGGTGTCATCCTGAGCTACAAAGAAATACAGTCTCTCTACACGTACAGATGTCAGCACTGCTACTGTGTGGAGTCATAGTACCTTACAGACTGTATGCCTGCTGTGCGGCTGACTGACATGATGCTGTGAAAGAGGAGACGGTTTGCTTGGTCATCAGTGCAGTGACAGCACATGTCATCAGCAGGAGACTCAGCTTGTCGACTCATGTCTCCATCACAACAATCATGCAGCTAGAGACTACTGGTTCCATGACCCCACTATACTCTGGGACTGGGTGCGTCTTTGTATTACTTGCAGGTTAACCTTTGGGTAGTAGACTGAAATCAATGCAAGTGATGATTATTTTTTGATTTGCTTTAGTTGGTGAATATTTTCTGGTAAAAAGAATTTCCTCAGGACAAACAGGAATGTATTTTTCTTTCATTCATTCATTCTTTCATTGCAAAACAAAACTATCTAGAGCCAGTGTTTGATTTGTCCGTTCTGGGCTCCTGTAGAAACAACATGGTGGAGTTTGTGGAAGAGGACCCACTTTGTATGTAGCTATAAACGACTCATTCTTAACTCTAAAATGCTTATATTTCTGCATCACTACACACCCGCAGATCTTATAATGATATTCAATAGTAATCAATTGGCACTAATAATCAACTGTTATGTGTTGATAACTTTTCTTTTAACTGATTTAACTAAGTCAAATACATTTTCTGTAACACTGAAACTGTTAAAAAGTGCCTTAGCAAATGAAAATCAAAACAAATTTGTAACCTCTAAATAACATTTTTATATTTTCTTAATTTTTTCTCCCCCATCAGAAATAATCTTAAGCCCGGTATACAATGTGCGATTTTGGGCTGTCCCAGACGAAAGATGACCAATGTAAAAGAAACATGGAGATATCTTTGGTTGGCTTTAAAACGGTGGTCCTACTGTATGTTGCACAGTGACAGAGGATTAAGGATGGCTGTCACAATCTTGCGATCAAAGACAGCCTGGGATAAAATTCTGACCGTGTCAGAAATGCGGGAGAGACCATCTCACAACCAACCAATACAAATGCAGCATTAAATGATGCATTGGCGCCAAACCCAAACAAACAGACGGATAGCAGCTCGCCATGGAGGCAAAATGGAAAACAAATTTCCCCATTTGGAAAATACTGTTCCTCTTTGTTTTATTTGAAATAGAAGAGGAACAGATTAATTCATTTTTTTTCATCAATAACATTCCATGGACGGACATGTGCACATGCTAGATGTGCTTTGACTGCCAGCAGATCTGTCAATAAATAGCACTTACAATAAAAGGTGCAGACAAAACCAACAATTACAATGAAAAGTTTTACTGGGGAGGGGATTACCAGCGTCTCCGAAAAAGAACGATCACACACAAGTTTCATTATCACAAATTATCATCATTTTCAAATCCAATGAATAATGCAGCGTGCCTATCACTACAATACTTTTGTCAACATGTTTTCACGCCTGGTCTGATATCCAAGTGTGCTCAAATCAATGTATCAGTAGTTCTGCATATAGTGAAGACAAATTAGTGAGCGTCTGAATGTTTGACATAATTAATCACTTTTTAGTAGACATGAAAGAAGACAGCGTGAATTCTCTGATGTCCCTCTGTGATGTTTTTTTTCTGGTTTGTTAAAGGTCTGCTGTCGCCCCAGTTAACTTTCTGCTCTGTTCTCCACCCCATGAAAACAACAAAAACATAATCATGTTAAGATTTTAAAAAATCCATTACTAAATTAAAACGGTCTTATTTCTCTCCAGCACAGCAAGTTTAAGACATTATATTCTTCTCAGAAAAAGACAAAGTATTGAGCATTCAGCACATTTTTAATTGAGTGATTGTATCCAACTTTTACATCCAATTATAGAGTCTAAATTTCACAGTGTCCCCCACTTTGTGTGTTTAGGTCATTAACACGCAGCACTCCGAGTTTAATCCTGAAGCACTCGCGTTCATGTGAATTATCAGATTACCGCGGCTCATTCAGAAAAGAGAGTCTGAATCGTGTGTGACTGTGAACATCACAGAGACAAACAGCGACACAGAGACCGACTGACTCAGTGAATTCAACAGAAAGAAAGATTACAGTTGGCCGGCCTTGCAGGACTGCACAGCCAGAGAGTGATAGAAGGAAAATGGTGTTTTGTGAGAGGAATGATGAGAGGGATTAAGACGCATCTGCTTGCCGTGCACGGACACTAATCATATGAATGAATTCACAGCCCTTCTCAGAGACAGCGGACAGCACTATCACAAATTAACTCAAAGTAGTCTTTTTACTATCCTTTAATGGCAAAATTAAAAGCACTCTCCCATTACATACATTCACTATAGACACACTACTTCTTGGTAATGCAGGTAGTGTTCGAAAAGGACGTGTACTTTCTCTCTCAGACGAAACAGTTACTTCCAGCAGACAGAAGCAGAGGAAGAAACAAAGAGACTCTTGTACAGCAAATCTTCTTCTATTATGCTGGAGAGCAGGAAGCTCAAATAATCCAACTGTAGGTCAGGAGGATTTGTCATTAATCTTAGTCTTGTCACTGGATGCTTTCTGTTGACCTCTGCCTGTCAGTTCGCCAGCAGTCTTGCAGGTCAACAGTGTGGAAAGGCATGCCAGCATTGTGACTTGTACCGCAGTAGAATATAAAGGGTGGCCTTTAATATTCTACACCATAGTTGAAAAGTCATTTAATGTCTTAAAGATAAACTGAAAAGCTGCTAAAAATATACAATTACTTAAATGCTTCATACTCTTTCACTTCTTTGCACTGTTATGCCCTACAGTATCCAATATCATCAAACATGGATCCCACTGCCACTCCGAATCCACATGTATGCACACACAGACCCCCGAGAGCTAATGGCCACTCAACTGTGCACTTAAATGGCATGCTTAACTGCACTTAGGCTCATTTCTCCTCTTGTTCATGCTTCCAAACATCACCACGTGATCAACTGCCTCCAACAACACATTAAGCCAGCCGCATGGCAACACTGTGCATGATATATTAGGACGCTTTCATGGAGCTATAAACTATACCAGTGATAATATCACAGTCCAATAATATTCCAAGAATCGTGCCAGCAAAGAAAAAATAAGAACAGTCACAGTTCAATGCTATATTATAACTACAGGCTAGATGCAGAGTGTCGTATTAATTGGAGCAAATCTCTGATGGTTTCAGGCCACACCCCCCTTCTACACGGCCAACTTATCCAGCAAACATATCAAATAAAACATGTGGACTAATTTCTATTTCAACCAGTTGAGTACCAGCTGCCAAAATGTGGTGTTTTTTTTTTGTCATCTTGTAAAGTTTCACTCTGATACTGTGCTGAAGATAACCGGAACAACACACTCATCAGCTGAGACATAACAAAGCCCTTACCGGATGATGAGGAAGGTGTAAAACTCTTACTGCTACTGTGAAAACTGTCATCAAACTGCAGAAACCAACCATGCCCTATCAGATACTTAAGATGTTACAGAGTGAGCTGCTTGTATTTCTTCAGTCGAGTCTTGCACTCTCGTTGAGGTTTGCTCAATAATTCAGCAGCAACACTATGTATAGTGGCTCATGAAAACAGGGGAGTGTATCAATAATTCACTGGCATCTCATGTAAAAATAGTCAACAACACAATGTGAGATGTGCATGCTTCAAAGGGAGGGTTAGAGTAAGGCGAAGGAAATGGAGTGTGATGGACGTGGACAGATAAGCTCAGCTAGAGGAGTGAGGGAACCTAAAATGTGACCGAAACAAAGTTCAAACTGGAAGGTCATCTCTTCAAATTTCTGGCCAGCAAAGATTATATTAATAGCTTCTTCAGGGTCTAATTGGCAATAATGAATCATCATTTATCTCTTCAAGTGTAGCAGAGGAAAGTAATAATGAAGGACAAGCAATTTTGGCATTTGAGACAGATATTAACAAGACAAATGAGACCAGGTTAAATCCAGTCAAAACATGAATCTGACATTAAACTTTCAAATTTGACATTTCTATTTAAAATATGCCTTTACAATTTACCACTACAGGCCGTCTATCTCCTGCTGTCTACACAGGGTCCCTGTGTTCCAGCATAAACTCATTGTCCAGCTCTCCACATTTCGGAGGCAGTGCAATAACTACAGAACAGGTAATGCCCCCCCCTCCCCTTTGCAATCTCTCTGCCTCGCCTCTCCCTCAGCTCCATGATGGATGGCCTCCCATTTCCTCCCACTGGCCTTGCCTGAGGTAATTTCACTCGTGCTATGGTTGCACAAACACGACACACATCCCGGCAATTAAATCTGCAATTATGATTCACTTTTGCACTACATCAGCTTTGTATATGTGTAATTCCTAAAGGATAACACTTACTCATCAGTCATTACGACCCGATAACTCTCCAATTTCATCGCATCTGAAAATTCAGCTCCACTTGCTCTGCTAGTAACACAAGTTTTAGCGTTTTAAGATATTTTTACACAGCTACAACCAATGTCTCACTACAACACACAGAAGGATCTGGAGAGGTAATAAAAAGTAAAACACTGTCCTCTGTACAATTATATAAAACACATACAGTAGTGTCAATAATGAGGAGAGTCCAGCTCCTTGAGCCTTTAACTGAGAGAATATTCAGACTCACGTCCACACAGTTAGAGATGGACACTGTCATTATGACTGTTTATGCTACTCAGAGCTACTTTGGGCTGATAAAATTGGTTGGGCCAACTCTATCATTATCATTGCAGTTATATCTGTATCAGCGAATATGTCAGCTGATAAGTAAGACTAAACCATATTACAGAAATGCCACAGATGTGTTTGAGGTGGTTATGGCACAGTGTCTCCATACAGGACTTAGTGTGCTCACCAGACAGCACTGATGTTTATTTCTCAACTGTTACATGTCCTGCTCACCACATAAATTGGTTATGCTGCTTTATATACGTCTATAAAGAACAAGATAAGAAATCCTAATCAAAATTTGACAGGTTTATATCAAAATATATGTGCTACACTCAAATAGCTTTATCACTACTGGCCTAAAAATTCCAGTCAGGCTGTAATGTTAACCTCCAAATTCTTCTTTCATTCATCCCCAAAATTTGTTTTACATAGATAGGCTACAAAGCAGTGGCTACAGATGCCAAGAACTGCGACTGGAAAAGATTCAATGAGACTCTTTTTTAAAAAATGTACTAAGAAGTTCATTTGACAGGGACCATGTCAGTGTCATCCAATACTGGAATTTCTAACTTTAATACTATGGCTTGAAAAATATCAATATTTAATATCAATACCATAGGAAAAATGAACTTTAAGGACATACAATTTAAAACTGTTATTAAAAGTTAAATAAAACAAGGCTATAACATGATAACAACGACTTTTCTTTCCTTAGCTAGCAGCAGAGGACAGCAGAGTGACTGTAGCAAACATTAACAATGTGGGAAAGCACAGCTGGTGCTGCTGTAAAGATACTATTGAAAATGAGTGCAAGAGTCTCAAATATTCAGAATTGATGTGTTTAAAAAAATCTGTATTTTTGACAACACTAGACCACTTACACTTAACATAAATTGTAATACCTGACATCTAATGCATTATACTGGGACATAGCTAAAAGCTAATTTTCATTCCCAGTCCCCAAGCAAGTGAAGAAACATACAATACTAACAATATAACAAAAAATATACAATATATACCACAAGCACAATAAAGTGTTGATCACTATGTTTAAGTGCAACTGACCAGTTAGGTAAAGATCATGGGGTGTAGAAAAATCAGAGCAGTTTGTAGGAAAAGTAACTGTCAGATGTGTCTTAAGTTTGCAATGGCAAACAAAAAATGTATTAATCAGTTTCTTATTTAATAAGCTTGTTCCTTTGATAACATATTTATTGATACAATATATAATCATTAAATGGTTATTGGCAAAACATCCCATAATAGAGCCTGAATTTCTTTCCACAGCGTTTGAGAATCTTGCCTCTCTGTCTTGTCAACAAATAATTGTGCTCTGGCAATCAGATGCAAATTACCAGCTTGGTTCATTACTCTGATTTTTCATCAGATGAACACATGACAGACCTGACTGACATGGAAATCAAGGTCATCAGTGCCACCAAAATTTCCAGATTTCTTTCATATTTGGAAACTGCTGTGTGCGTGCATAATAAACATCTTTGTGCTTTGGTTTCAGATTATTTTCCTCTTTAGCCTGGCAGTTTCTTAGTTTGGCATACAGTGCATTGTAGGGTTGCCAAGACTGTTGACATTTCAAGTTTTAATATCACAGGTTTTGTGACTGATGCACCCACAATTCAGTCCCTGACCTCTTTTAAAGCTAACATATGCTGCTAATTGGAATTCCTTACCACATTTGAAATGGTTGTCCACGTTGTTTCATTTGGAAACACTACTTAGTTACACTTACATCTTTTGTCATGTGGTGTTTTTATTCTTTTGCCCAAACACATGACTTTGCTTGACTAAATGATGTGAAACAAACAGTCAACTCAAAATAAGAAGCACACTTTGAAGAGTCTCCAACAAAAGCAAAACCTTGGTTCAGTCACAGTGAACTGAAGTGAAAGCTCTCAATGCTTTTGCCAATACACTCCTCAAGTCACCCCTTCTGAGGGACAACACAAACAGCACCACACACTAAAGCTCCTCTTAGTGATAGAT
>JAPZEB010000006.1:2996033-3018178 GCA_029783705.1 Chaetodon striatus
TAGAGTCACCAGTTAACCTGCATGTCTTTGGACTGTGGGAGGAAGCCGGAGTATCTGGAGAAAACCCACGCTGACACAGAAGGGGTTCCTCCAGGGATTTAACCAGGAACCTTCTTGTTGTAGGGCTATAGTGCTAACCACTACACCACTGTGCCGCCCTAATGTCATATGGGTTATTAAAAAGAAATACTACTAATAATAAAATGAAACATATAAATTAGACAAACGCAACTGTTTCATTTTTAGTTAAAAAAGTATTCGACTTTCCACCACCACACAGAAAGCTGCGGCCAACGCTTTTAACTTTACCCTTCTTTGCTGTGGCCATGTCTGCTACCTGGCAGGAAATGTCCATGGCAAGGTGAGAAGAATGGAAAATTTTTTTTATGTAAACTTGCTTGATTAACCAATAATACATGGTGGGCTACATAAAGTATATTTTAAAAAACAAGCCTGTATAAAATCAGTCCGCAGGCCACGATTAGCCCCCAGGCCAAACTTTGGACGTGCCTGAATGAGACCAAACATGGAATTTTCCGCTGTGCTGCTTTTCTTCCATTTTACCTGTGGTATTTAGTAAATAAAGACAAATGCAATGATTGTTAAGCATCTGAAGGACAGTTGCAAAACTTAAATAAATATCAGCCTCGTTTCTAACTAAAGGTAGTCCTTGGCAAACAGGCTTGAGGCACCCGCAGACGTCATCGTCAGTAAAAGAGCCAAGCAATCTTCAGGTCCTCCTGAATACCTAACAATTTACTACTATTTTCAGTCACCCTAACACTGTGGCAGGAACCATTTGACAATCTTCAACAGTGACGTTACTTAGCATGTCTTCACTACGTAATCCAAACAAACCAATACACCAAATAGCCAAAACATAACCAATACACTGAACACTTACGTCATGACAAATAAATTATGTTATGTAAGCACATGTGCAGTAAATGTAGATACTCTATCTGGAAATTTAAATGTAAAATACGACACAGGCGTAATTCTAAACAAAGCCTTATTACTCATATTTGAGGGGCAGACTTCTTATGAGAGAATCATAAGAATGATTTTGCAGCTGTCACATTGACAGCAAAGTCTACAAGCAACCTTCTGTAAATATTAACCTCACTGCTGAATGCTGTCAAAGCCGTCATGGACATAAATGAAGTGTGTGTACATTGCATTATTATTATTATTTCATTTATCGTTATTTTTACAGAAAATTACTTGATTTCCTTTCTGTTGCTACACAGTCCAGTCGTGTGTGTGTGTGCGTTTGGTGTGTCTGTGAGTGTTTCATTGTCACTCCACTCAGATACCATTTGACCCTTGACACAAACTTGGGATGAGCCAATCAAAACCTGACAAGTCATTTAGTGTGTCGGTGCCACTTGACTGAACAGCTTTCAGCCACTCAGGCCTCTGTCGCTAAGGAACACAATCTTGTCTGCATCGAAGAGGAGAACTCTTGAATTGCTTTAATGGACCGTTTTCCCCTCCTGAGCCGTCGACATGTGGCCTGTTTTTCATTCATGGAGTAAGATTATAGGAGATTTGCAAAGGCATGATTAATCAGTTAGGTGCCCCACTACGTGCAAATTATTTTTTTAGAGGACGTTTTCAATCAAGATGTGGAGAGATATGCTTCACTTTGTAGCTCAACATTGCAAGTGCATGCAGTAGTGCCAGACACAATGGTTTTACGGAGGTATGAGGGCCTTTCTACCTGACATTAAAATATATATATACGTAGACATACACATAAAACACCACGTCTAAAATAATTTAAAGACACTGATGCAGTCATCCAAATCATCTCTCGATGGTTATATTTGACATGTTTAAAATCATATATATATCTTAAGATATATCTGTCCACATTGACTAAAAAAGCTAAATGCAATGATATGCATTAATTGTTATTGGAAGTTCTATATCTGACAAAGAGCCTGTGGACTGAAGGTGCACTGAACCTTGTCTAAAGAATCTTAATACAGCAATATGTACTGCACATTATGCAATGCATCTAACTTGCCACATGGGGGCACCTACAGTTCAGCTTCAAGCTGCAGGCCTGAATAACTAGCAGCATTTAACAAGGATCCTTGAGGACAATCTGCAGCTCTCTTCACACACGAGTCCTTCAGTAATGTCTTTCCAATGAGGGGTAGCAAAGGCAACATAAAAGAATTTATATAAGCACATATGAGTGTAAGTCCATATGCCTGTGTTTAAGTTTATATAAGTTTGTATACAGTATATGTAGTGTATATTAATTTTGATATTTTGCATGAAAATGGCAAAAAAGCTGGATAATTTTTAATATTTCACAAATATTTGATGAATGAGGGCCTTTATGTTGGCTGTGCAGATGTAGTTCAAAGTAACATGACGGCAACACACATCAGCTGAGTCATGCTGCGTCATCTCATACACATATCTATTTAAGTGTGCGCACAAACACACATACACAGACACACACACTCCACAGTGTGTCTCAGAAATCAAAATTTGGAACAGGGGATCCCAAAGGCAAAAAAGTGAAAACCTTTGATCTGGCAGCTCACAAATGCCACAAAACTGTCATTCTCTGACATTTAACCCTTTAACTCCCATTTAACTGATTCAACAGTGATGAATAAGAGCAGCGCTGGTGATAGCTTTGATACACACAGTCACTTCTAGACAGCTCTGCATTTCTGTTCTAGCTTTTAATTCTTTTTCCCCCTTGTCATCAGTTTTTCAAACTCTATTGCTGTAGCACAGTTTAGCCCTGGTATGTGTCCTGAAATTGAGTCTTAAATCATCCAGCTGTCTACACCTCCAGCTTACTAACAGGAAAAAAATCTATTGAATCAGAATAACCAGCAGTACAGTCCACCAATTAAATCTAAAACAAGATAATAACTTTGCTTTATGACCTCATAAATACTGCTGCTGTAAATGTATGTGTAATAAAACTACCGACATACATTAAATAACTAGATCTGTGACATTCTTAAAAAATGTTTTTGTGTTATGCACACTCAGCTGCTTCACGATAATCGTCTTGCAGGGAAGATAATTGTGAAAGAGTGCTACTGTTACATAACTGTATCCACTGATGGTAACTTGGCTTAAGGCAGTATAGCAGAAACAAGCCTAAATTAACATTCAGACACATGAAATTTCTTTTTAACAGACATCTTTAGTCTGGAGTTGTTTCCTGACACACACATCAAACTAATATCTAATCCACTGCTAATAAATATAGATTTTGTTTTTCAAATATCACCACAGGAAACAAGACAGAATACTTTAAATGATTCCATATTCATATATTTGAGCATTCGCGAAATTCTACTTGACCAAATCAGCTTGGATGGCAACAGAAATCATTTTTGTACAATAATACAGGTTATGTATCAAGAAGAAAAGAGCTAATAGCAGCTATTTGCACCCAAGCCTAGTTCTGTTTCAAGTATGCAATCAGTGAAGTTGACCAACATTAACATTTCAGCACTCACATTTGTCTGGGCTGAGCTGGTAACATCAGCGCACAAACAAAACAATGAAGAGCCAAGGCAACCTGTTTACAACTACATCTACTGCCACAGGCATAAATGGGTTTTCAAAATGAGTCACCCTAAAATGTCCAGCGTGTAGAGTTCAGGCAGATATATTGGCAAAAAAATTTGAATCAATTATAATAAGTTTTCTGCAGCATTTAATCACCTGAAATAAAAAAGAACTGTTGTGTTTTCCTTTATTCAGAAGGAGCGGATCCTCGTCTACAGAGACTGCTATTTTGCAACACCATGTTTCTACAGTAGCCCAGAACGGACAAACTAAACATTAGCTTTACAACAACAAGTACTGACGTGAAACTGCTTTATTCAGTGTTTTGGCCTGTTTAAATCAACAGGTCCATTTGTTTTGGAGAGGAAGAGACCTCTGCGGATAATTCTGCTCCCAGTAAAACACTACCCAACAAACACTAAAGGAATTCTAATCGGGAGAGGTTTCAGCTGGTTGCAATCTGCAGTCCTCACTGTTAGATGCCACTAAATCTTCCTAAACTCACTCACCGCTCATTTACATTTCTCCTTAAATAATAATAATGATAGTAATAACTTTATTTGTACAGCACAGTTCATACAGAAAGTCCAACTAAAAGTGCTTCGTATAAGAAATATGATTCAAACACACGCACACTATCGCAGACAAATACACATACATAAAGAATACAAATTAGGTTTGATACTAATTCAGTAAACAAAAGCTTCACACTTGAAAGTCTAAAAAGACAGATTTCGTTTGAAGCTGTCACCATCTGACATCTTTTGGAAGGCTTTTCCAGAGATGAGGACCAATGACAGAAGGCAGCATCACTGCACTCTGAGGGACATTTAGTAGACCAGAAGTAGAAGATTTTGAGGATATAGAGGGAATGTATCTGACCAACATATCAAATAACTAGTCAGGAGCCAGTCCATAAAGAGATTTAAAAACTAAAAGTAAAATATTTAAATGAATTTAAATGAACAGGAAGCCAAGGAAGAGCCTTTAAAACTGGAGTAACGTGTTCTCAATGTTTAGACTCGGTGAGTAGATGTGCTGCTGCATTTTAGATCATCTGAAGTTTGTTTAAAGATTTCCTGAGAACAAGGCAATACAACTGTCAAGTCTGTTAGAGATAAAAGCACAAACAAGTTTTTGGGTGTCTTCTTCAGATCAAAGAGGTTGCACACAGGCAACTTCCAAGAGTTCGTAACACAGGTCACGGTCAAAGGTAACATGAAGGTTCTTTCATTCATACTTTTTGTCCTGCATTTGTAAATGACTATTAAATTTCTCTTTTTGTATCAAAGATTACAACTTCAGTTTTGTCCCTGATGAGTTGCAAGAAATTTTGGAACATCCACCTATCAATACTTTAGACAGTCCAACTTATATAAAATGTCCACTCACTGAGATGAAGCTGTTATAGTAAGAGGAAACAGCAGAGTAGTTTTATCACAATCCATTTGACAATGATACAGAGCAGTGTGTAAGTATTTGTGACATTTTGTACTGTTTGGCTCTATGCTCCAGCTCACTGGATCTGAAAACAAAAAATGATTTAACAACTGGTTAAAGAGCCGACTTCCAGCTTTAAGAGTGTTTGAAGGCTTTAACATTAGAATCGAGTGTACTATTAAAACTGAAAGTGAGCACTTTAAGCTTGTTGTCATAAACCAATATCAGGAAACATGTTTCACCGTTGAACTGCCTCAGGCCAACTAACTGTTCTCACCACAGTGAACACAGATGCAGCTGCCAGAGAGGCCTGCACTCACAAGTGTCGTTTGAGTCCCAGCAGGAGAGTGACAGTAATTAATACACAGGATGTTAGTATTCAATTCATCTGTTAAATGGTGAATAAGTGAAAGACTGATAAAATATATCAGTACTACAACGGATGGTGACATCATCCTTCATCATGGTCTTAACCGTACGTTAACTGCTGTACATGTCCACTAAAACCATCACAATTTACTTCATCCTCACCAACTGCCCTACTGAAATTAAAGCATGGATGGAGACCAACTTTATCAAACTGAGCTGTGACCAACGAACAAACTGTGATCATCACTGGTTCCAGAGTCCTTACCAAAACCACACACAACTTCTGGTGAATGATGAATGTGGTCCGGTTGTATGGTTAGTGACAACGGGCAAATTTACACAGACAGTGCATGGCACTGACCGATTAACACACCAACCTTTTCAGGGCCAGTATCCCACAGTCAGGATGATATCTGGCAGTCACCAAGGATACATATAAGAAACAAAGTGACTTAGTTAACAATGCAAAATGAAATGTACATTAATTGAAATGCGATGTATAGTTAATAATGCAGGAAATATGGGACGTTTTGGATTGACAAGCTGATTCTGACGCAGGAACCACCAACACCAAGCCAACAGGAAGGTTGCGGTCTTCCTCCTCTTCTCTTTCCTCAGGGGGGAGAACACCTTCCTCTAATTCAAGGAACAACAGCATGTACTGATTTTATTTAACTTATTAATTTGGTGTGCACATAGGTCTACACATGCAGAGACACTAATACAGTATAAATGTACACATGTGTATGTATTGCCATAGTGTCAGATGGTGTATAAGTCTATAGGGTTTAACTCACAGTGCGATTATTAGAGGAATGGTGCTTGGTATCCTTCAGCAACTGAGGAACCCAATTTTCAAATATGGGACAATTAGATATTTGTGATGAACTTTATTAAAGTTTTAGAGATACATTTTTACAAAAGAAGAGTCAGACAGGAGAGATGGAGTGGTGGGAGGTGTTTAGTTTAATGCCAATGACACTGGACACCACACTCTCTTAAGAGAAGACTATTAAGCAAAAAGAAACCCAAATATCACTGGCTTCCCTTCTTTGTTCCTGCTTATTTTGCGCTTCTGTTGGGCTCTTCTCTTTTGACTCTTTGCCTATGCTTATTCAGAACTGCGCTAAATCCCTGAGCCACACCAGACGTGCTGAAGGCTGACATCCAACCATCTCCGAGAGATAGAGCTCTAAATTCAACCAACTCTTAACGCTGTCACCACGTTTCCATCATCCCAGCCAAGTGGGGGTGAATGACGATGTTATCACCCTGCTGTCTGCAGAGAGAGAAAGATCATGCCTTCCTGTGAGGCCGATCGCAACAGGGGAAAACCTGAGAATGCCTGAGAGCTCCAGCAACACACACCACACAAAAATGGGCTGCCCCCCCTCCCACCTCACAGTGCAGATGTCCACTTAAGCCAAAAGTCCAGTCTTCTATCAAATGCAAAACTGCAAGCACAGCACTATATACATCTGGATATCTTTCTAAAACCACTGGAATCATGTCAAATTATGGTTGTGCCAAGCCGAAGCCTCATCATCTCGGCTGTGCGTTTATTATGTACTCCTTCACTGGACATAATTACACTGGCTGCATTTGTGAAAACCAGAATATACTTTATTATCATGTACAATTATGTACAAATATCAAATGCTTAGACTGGAAGAACATGATATGTGTGTATTTAAGATTGAGCAACTGCATGTGTAGGCTTTCCCAGAGGATTACTGGTACCAATGAATGTGGATATGGAGTCATTGTATTGCTACAATTGGCTATATTTTGTCACTACTGAATGTTAGTACCATCCACTGGCTTTTGAGATGTATGGCATTTATTCCATTATGGCCAAATGTCCTGTCACGCAATGTTAACAAAAGAAAAAAATAATTTCTCTATCTGCCTCATAATTAGGATAAGCTCCAAAATGTAATGGGTTCTCCCTTGGCCCAAGGTACACCCCTTCAGCTCAGTAGTTTTTCCGTAACCCTGCTGACAAACAGCCAAACAAACCTAACCAAAAACTTACCCTCCTTGGCGGAAGTAATTAAAAAACTTTGATCCATGCCTTCACCACATCCACACTTGACTACTACAATAGCATTCTTTATGGTGCATCATCCAAAGTCATCCAGGACATCCAGAACACTGCTCATCTGCTCATTTACTCCCTCTCCTGTGACCACATCACCCCTCTCTTAAAAACAACTCCACTGGCTCCCTGTCACAAAATGGATCCAATTCAAACTTCTCTTCCCTCTCAAAGCCCTCCATAACCAGAGCACCTCCTACCTCACCCACCTTCTCCATACCTCTTCCTGTAGCCTCTGTTCCTGACGCTACACCATCTAGGACCAAACACTGGAAAATTACAAAAATTCACCTTTGAAAAACTGCTTTCATGTTTGATTTAATAACCTGTGCTACTTTGTGTCTGTATTGTGTTTTGGGTTCTCTAGGTTATTTCTGTTATTTAATTTATCATGTGAGGTGTCTTTGAGTATGTCTTGAAAAATGCTCTCTGAGTAAAATGTATCATTGTCATTATTATTACCCTATTAATCACCTCTTTGAAGCTTGTCAGTCAATATAGAAGATTGATATGACCATCTGCCTTGTTAATGTAATTAATCATTCATCATAAACCCTTTTCAGGAACAGCAACACCTCAGTCATATGTGGAGAAATTTGATTTAGGATTTATACATGGAGTCATTTGATACTTTGTTTGCTTGAATGCAATGCACATCTTAGTAAAAGGTAATGGGGTATCAAAATATCATAACTCACGAGTGTTTTTCCAAAACATCCATGGCTTTCACGTCATACTTCACTGTGCAGGAGCAGATCACTCACCATACGGTGTCATAGCGCTCCGTAAAAACAACAGAAGGTTGCCGCAGCCGTTTCGCTGCTGTGGTAGGCTGCTCCGTCGCCAGCCAAAAGAGCCCGACTGCCAGACTCTTTCTGACGGGGACAGCTGGCCTATATGCAGTGATGGCGTTGCCGTGAGGCGCCAGCAAAGATACTGGAGTGTAGCCCTGGACACGCAAGGGTTTGGGAGAACTGTTCCTGTGTGAAACCCTCCACATCGCGACCCCACCGCTCCTGACTTCTCTCCTGGCCACATCGACACCTCTCTGTCCACAAAAATACCAGCCATAGCTGCTAAAAGAGCTAGTGAACCAAAAGCCCATTTGTACGTCAGCCCATTGGGCCATATCTCCAAAAATACGCTATAAACATTTCCAAACAGAAGCACATGGCTTATTATTACTGCAGAATAACGTCACTAGACCATTTGGGAGAAGAAGTTTGCACTGCTATGTCATTAAATTTTTCCTCAAATAACTGTTTGATAAATATGACGTTTTTCATTGTTGGTCAAACTCACATGTATGTGACGTTACTGGTTGCATGTGAGGTGTTATAGGGCAGAAAAGCATTCACACTGATGTCAGATATCGGCCACTTCAAACATGAATGTGAACAGTTTCAGCGGGAAGATCACATCTGGGGAAAAAAGTCATATTGCGCATCAAGCCCTGTAATATGAACACAGCCTTGAACTGACATGTTAAAAGCCTTCCTTAGTAATGTGTCCATTCAGTGTCATTACTACTCTAATATGTAGTCCTCTGCAAATAAATAATTCTAAGTTAGATTCAGAACAATATCAGGTCACCTTGATGAATAACAGCTTTCAGGAGCACTGACATGAAAAACAATCACCATGAAAAAAAAACGACCATGAGTCTAAATGTCCCATTAACAGCCAGAGGCTGTGCTGCTTCCTCACACCCAAACATTTCAAAGTGGTTTCACCCACCAGAGCAACCAAGGGACTTAACTCCCCATCCTTACAGCCTGGCACCCTGTTGTAACAGCTAAAACATCTCAAGCTATAATGAACTGTACTGTAGCGTGTACTGCACACAGGGGGACACTGCACAGTCAGTTATCAAGTAAAAATAAAATCATAATTTTAGACGTATTTCCTTATTCTCCCTCTGCAGTAATCTATGAACCTCAAAGAGCCATAGTTTTAACCCCAACCTCTAGAGTAAGGTAGAGGATACTGAACATGTGGTGGAGCTTAAATTAAAAAAGATCATTATGCTATTAATGTCACAACCCAGAGAGCAGTGAAAATAAACTCAGTGGAAACCTAAAACAGCCCAACGGTTGTTGATGAGACAGATCACCAGCCAGCTACTCCATTAACCGATACAAGCCAAGTCTAATAGGAAATATCTTCCATCTAATGAATTCCATAAATTCAGGGAACCTGTGGGATGGATAGCTACATTTCTAATTACACCGCATATAAGAAATGGAAGCATATGGAGCGGTGGACAGTTTCATTACTGTTGCATATGTAGCTGGTCTCTCAGTGTGTTTAAACTTACAGTGAGGGATCTTGTGGCAAAGTCATTAAGGAGCTCTCTTTGTTTAGTTCAGATTACAATGGCTTTGCCCGATGAGACTGCACTGTTGCCTTTTGCTCTTTTTATGTAACTTTATTTTGTTCTTTTCTTTTGTCTGTATGCATCTTCTGTTTATCTCAATACTGCTTTCTGGGCCAGGGTGCTCTTGAAGAGGGGTCTTAATCTCAGTGGGATTCAGATACACTTAAATAGAGATTGAAGACTTAAAACGTGTGCTGGTATCTTACAAATATTCTTTTGTATACAGAACAAGCAGTGGTGGAGGAAGTATTAAGATTTTTTACTTGGGTAAAAGTACCAAGCTGTGACCATACTTTATTATGAGGGAAATTGGAAATGTTACGAAAATCAAATTATAACCATCAAAATAATTATTACATTATTGTATAAAATTATTAGGGAAATGTATTTAAGTATTTAAAGTACTCAATGCAGAAATATTTAAATTGAAAAGTAATTCCTCACATTTGAAAAGCTGGAACCTTAAAATGTTTTTGCATAAACACTGACGTAAACAATTATCCTAATTGTTAACGATTAGTTTTCCGATCAATCATCCAGTCACTGCAGTTGCGCTTGTACATTTTCATATAGTTTCTGTGCAAAAATCTTAAGTTGTAGGATAACTAGTGACTATAGTTATCAAAAAACAATTGTAGTGGAGTAAAAGTACAATCTCTCCATGTACTGGAGTAGAAACAGTGAGTAGCATGAGATTAAAATACTCAAGTAAAGTATAACTACCTCAAATTGGTAAAGTCCACGTAAAGTACTTGAGATTGGGCTGGCCAATCTGTCATATTTATTAGCTAAAGGGCTTGAAAGAAAGATGCAATAAAAGCCAGAGCGTTCTAAGAATATATTTTTAAGACCTTCCCACACAGGACGGTGTCAGTCAGTCTTCAAACCTTCAGCATGTGCAAGCTGTCTAACCTGTAATTCGTCCACACTGCCACAGTGTCTCTTCTTCAGCTTCTCTGACAGGCTCTGTTTCCACCTGCAGACAGTAACTAGAGAGGGCCATTTCACTGGGCTCAAGTTGAGATTGAGCCCCATGCTCAGGCTCCCCAGATCCGGGGCCCAGCCTCTCAGCATGTCCATGGACAGTCTTTTCTTGAGGGTCCCCAGGCCCTCACAGCGTGAAGGGGACAGGAGGTTTGGAACACTCCCTCCACGGAAAGCGTAGCCCAGGGATGAGCTGCTCATTACGCTGTCCCACTGTCGCTTCCCCAGAAAGCTCATCTTGAGCCTGGTTTTGTAGATCCAAATGCACCCTGACTGACAGATGTCACCAAACAGGTCAGACAGCTTCTACAAACAACCAGGCATCCTGTTTTAGGACAGATATCCCAATAAAGAAAAAAAGTTCACTTATTTCCCACAACATCTTCAGAAGTAAAATAATCCGTGGATCAGCTGTACCTCTAGATACCAGCTTATACTGTTTTCAAAATCAACTTCTCATCCATGAGAAGGAGTTTATGTGGATTAGAGGCTCTGTGCCGGACACATCAGCCCTGTTCACAGCTGTGTTTCGGTGTGACACGGTGCATTCTTTACATGGGAGGACTTTAGAACAATGGATGTAGTGGAGCTGTCGAGGACAGATCGCTCTGGGGGAGTGTAAGCAGGGGGAAACACTTGCGACACATACTCAATATATCTGATTGGGTGAGAGCTGCAGTGGCCGGGCCACAGACGTGGATCCGATTGGATTAGGCAGGGGAGAGTGCTGGGTGCTGGAGCCCACTGATATAAATCACATGGAGGCATAATTAATGCCTGGGGGAAGTCAGCTCTGTCAGGAAGCCAAAACTAGATTAGAGACAGATCAATGGAGCACGTCAGGAAAAGAGGTGGAGCAACAGCGCAGGCCACAAACAAACATCCAGTCGTTCAAACACAAACACGCCATAATGAGCAAAAAAAACAAATGGAAACAAGAACATAGTCACTGCAGTGGGAGGTAAATCAAATACAAAGCTGAACACTGGCTCGGGGCTAATTGAAAATGTTCAGAATAGAGCAGCTTTAACCTTTTGTCTCACTCTTTTGTGATTGGAGCAATCAGAGAAAAGAGGTTCTGCCAGAAAAGAGAGAGATGAGCGACTTCATCTACCTGTCTGTCTCCTCCTATTCTTCCTTCTCTCATTTTTTGTTCATCGTCTCTTTCATTTGCTCATTTGTCAGTGACCTCTTCTCTCTGCTGCAGCCCACGACCATCTACCTCCCACACAGACTCGCCTCTCATGTGTCTTCCTCATTTTCTCCCTGCCTGTCTTCCGGTGGATCAGGCTACAGGAGGATATGTGGATGTTAGAACAACTCAGACCCGAGGCCCGGGCTGCCTGGAAGCAGCGACGCTCTCTGCTTCAGCGCTGGATGACTGCAGGATTAGACTCGCCTGGTGTGACATTGATAACTTGCAGGTACACATAAAAGGAGGTAGAGGGTAAGCAGAATGTGAAAACTGTGCTGTGCTTGCAGCAGACATGTTGACAGGCTTAAAAAAATACATAAGAAAAAGTCAAACAGAAAACCCCATCACACGCTGCCATGTTTCCATGTCACTCGGTTCTCCAGATGCTTGACATCGGGCCCTCTCAAAAACCCACTAGGCTATCAAGCTACTGGAGTGCACATCCATTATCGAAAGGAGCTGGTTCCCACGCAGCAAATGGCTGCTTTGCCACCGGGACATCATGAGAGTAACAACCACAGGAGAGTAAAAGAGAGGTAGGGAGAGAGTTGGAATGGAGCGAGTTAATCCATGAGAATGGAAATGGAAGAGAGAGGCAGAGGAGGAGAGAAAAGATGTGTGGGGAAAAAGGGCCTCTAAAATGTTGAAAATCCGTAAGCAGAGCCCAAAGGTTCGATCTTTACATAAAACAGACAAAAACCAAGCCAAAGAGTAGAATTTGTGTGACCAGCCAATGTTTGATATTCTTTTACAGATAAAAAACTAAAATTATTAAAACAAATTAACTTATTAATTTGATACTCAGTTGTCCATCATCAATTTGACAGTCTCTCAATACAGTCTGATTGGCTGGTATTTATATAAAAAAGACAAGCAGGAGCAAGCAGATGCTTTCTTTTTAGTTTCTGAGTCCAGTTGCAGCTTGAAATGAGTGAGGCAACAGCCGCTGTTCAGCTGGACACAATGCTAACAAAGACTAGAAAGGAACAGGGTGGTTCATGGTGATGAGTGGGTGAGTGTGTCTGAAGACGCTCTTGGAAACAGATGTCATTCAGGTGATTCTGACAGTGAACACTATTTAAACATGGCCCATACCATTCACACTGAGACGTAGCTGCTTCTTATCAAACTCATACTGCCACAACAGTTAAAGAAACAGTTCACCCCCCAAAAAAATCAAACCTGTAGTGCTGTTCATCAGTCCAGATTGTTTTGGTGTAATTCGGCAGGTGATAGAGATGTCAGATGTAGAGATGTCTGCCCTCTCTCTCTAGTGTAATGGAACTGGGCTTGTGGTGCTCAGAGCCACAAAAAATTGATTTAAAAAAAATTCTCTTTCCAGAAATCATGACCCTGCGACTTAAGGTCATTCTCACGTAGCCAGAGCTATCTCCACAGGGCTGTGTCAGCGCTAAACCCAGGATGCAGCCGCAGTGCCCTTGCTTAATAGTGTCAGGGGAACACACACAATGACAGGGCTAACTGTTAGCATCATACGCCCAATGTTACCTAAAGGTTATTAACAAGTTTAACAACAGTCAAGTTGAGCTTCGGTATAAGTGTGAGTTTGTTGGGACCGCTTTATGCTTTAGTGTTGGGTGTTAGGGCTGCTGATGTGTTAGCTTGTGCTAACTGGGCAAACTATCAAGGAGTAGAGTGGCAACAGAAAGTTTGCTGATCAGGTGGGGAGTCAGGACGGTCTGAGATCAAACCCCAGCACAAATGGGATCATATTCAGTTATTGTCTGACTGTCTATGTTTTTAGAGATAAGACAAATCAACTCTAACTGGCCGTGTCAAAAACCAGATCAACATCAATATGAGAGTCTGAACTTTTCTGAAGTGCGTTCCCAAGTTGTTTTATTTACTCTAGATCTTAACGACAATTCACTGAAGGAACAAAGCAGGTGTGCCTTATTGCACGATCCAAGTGTTTGTCAAAACTTGCCAATTTCAGCATGTAAGTTGTTGACTCAAAGGCTGTTGTCTCTGTAGCAAAGGAGATTTTGAGAATAGTAACATGCAGAAATCGGAAGGGAGGGAAAATCAATCAATCAATTACACCCTCAAAACGTATCACAGTGCAGAAGGACATGTGCATCTACCCATGGATGATGCAAACATTAATGGTGTCCTTCTCAGCTAGCTCAGTGGTTACATTAGTGGTGCTAGGTGAGCTTACACTAGATGCATTTCTCTGCAGTGAAGCAGTGAAATGGTTGACAGGTGAAGTTTGGTAGAAAGCAAATAGTTTCTAAGAGAACTGGTCACCATAAGGTCTGTAGATTATCTTTTGATATTGGGAGGAACTGTCCCTTTAAAGCCAAGTGTTCCAGTTTATGTTCACAGATTAGATTTTGCCGTGCTGTACAGTAGCAGTTTGTTAACACAAAAAGCCTTTCTCAGCAGATTACCCACACTGCCTGCTCAAAGAATAAGCACACTGTGGTGTTTGGATACAGTAGCACTCCTCTTTCTCCACTCAGCTAATGATGCAGCATATGCTGCCTTCAAGTGCTCATCACACATCAATACTTGTGATATTTGTAAGTTTTAATACTGGCTTTTGGAACCTTCAAGAACTTCTGGCTGTAAAAAATATATTTTTAAACAATCACATCTCTGCAACACCGGTGTCAAACAAACCCCTCCCCTGTCATATTTATGTACTACTTTGTTGGTTTATTTACGTGGGCTCCGTTTGTAATTACGATATCTCTGACAGCAGACAGCCATTCAACAGCTGTGGGGGCTGCTGTGATCCTGGCTGTGGACAGCTGTAGAGACAGATTAATTTGGGGTGTTTGGAGAGCAAGCTACCATTTGAAGTGGAGAGCCAGGTAGCCCTCAGTGGCTCTCATTCACCCTGTGACTAAATGACAGAGGAAGAGAAAGACTGTTCTGCTCATATTTGTTTGAAGGACTTATTATTAAATCATTATCTACAAATGAATATTTGATAATAACATAGTTTAATGTAGTACACAATAATACACTAATAATACACCTGGTCACCTGTGCTGCTCATTTGTCCTTGAGGTTAGAACATCTAAAAAACAAGTAAGCATCCTAACAATGTGAAAAGCAGAGAAAATATCTACCCAACATCTGACAGTCATAATAGCTTGTTACAGGAAGCCCATCATTTGGAGATACAGAAATGAAATGATGACATAATTTGGCTAGTCTCTAATTATTTATTCCTCACCTCATCTCCAATTTTGTACCAGACACAGTTTTAAACACAGACCGTACCTGTGCAGCCCGGCTGCCAGAGGAAAATGTTAGAATTGTATGCTCTGCAAACCATGAATACATTGGATTTGTACATTTCATTAGTATCATATCAACATTTTAAAAGTGATGCATTATATGAGCTAACTTTGTCATCAGGAGGTGGAGGAGGAAAGTGGATGGCGTGTCACCAAGGCGAGACGCCTGCCAAGCTGCAGACCACTGTTTAAGACCAACAAACAACTAAACAGGTTGTTTTTTTAGCAGCCTGTCACTGTTTTTCCATTAAAGTTAGTGCCAGGAAAAGCGGTTCTTTTTATACCAAGAATTTGCTGCTTCTCCAGCAGGAACTGTGCCCCCAAATCTGAGTATTTTAAGCCAAAACACGGTCTTTTCCTCACCATAACCAAGTGTTTTTTGGTGCCTAAAACTAACCACGCCACAGCACTGTTGAAATCCAAAGTTTCAACGCTTCCACTTCAGAATAACCTACAGATGTAACTTATCACTGGGTTGCAGTAACATACAATGCCGACATTCACTGTGGCAATTGGTTTGACCTGTGGTATAATCCTAAAGAGGATACATAATAGTGTGTAACCTGATGGTGTCAGGCGCATCCTTTGCTTCATGTCAGCTGGTGACTCATTCCCTACCTCACTAGCACTGCTTTGCTCACTCACTGACCATAATATAACCTGATATCTGTGGTCTAATTTTAGAAATAGCCCTTCAATTCTCTTTTTTTGCCACTGCTTTGCCCTTTCGTAACCAAAATACTAGCACTACATAATAAATGTGCACTAAATTGCTGTGAAACAGCTTTCAACTGAGCCTCTCTGGGAGACTGCAGACTGATCACTCACAGAGATACAGCTGATAATAGGGATAAAATCTGAAATCATGCAGCAAGCCTACATCGACATTTTACTTATGACCCACTCTTTTAGGCTACTTGACGATTAAAGTTGTGTTCAAATTATTTCAAGATGTCTTCTGAGAGAAACTTTAAAATGACTAACTTTCTGGTGGTGCACTTATTGTAGAAACTTGGATACAAAAGTAATAGTCTGCAGTGGAAATAAGGATCTCTGAACGAGGACATTAAACAGCCTTTCTCTGTGAGGAGTTGACACATGGGTAAATTTAGATGCGGCATGGATGGTGCAGATTCAGTAATTGAAAAGAGTTCTTTTCCAATTTGATTTCACAGCACTGCTGCACCGACTTGTTCTGCTACAGGTGAGGTGTCTGTTTTAATTGCAACAGAATAATGAGTTGTGTGGGGGAAATAATTTGTCCTGGGAGAGGAGAGGAAAAGAAAGGAAATATTACTAAAACAGCACGGAGGACCGAACAAGCAACAGTTCTACTGATACTGAAAATGAACACCAGCCTGCTTTAGACTTATCTGCTGTTTCATTCAATACTTTGAACTTTAGATTCAATAGCAGGGATTTAGATCTATATTGTTTTCTGACTGAGGGCCCTTTTCTGAGGTATCGAACTGTAACATTTTTGTCTTCTTCAAAGGGAGGAACAGTTGCTGGAAAGGCATTTCAAAGACAACAAATAAATGAAGTTACTTTAAAACTAAGACAAGCTAAACTGAGTTCTTCACGACTCAAAAACCTTCACATGTTGTAGTCGAATCAGAACACATATCGGATGTGAAATCCTGGAGCCTGCCAATAAAAACAGAAATCTGTTTATTTAAAATATCACACATGACACATCGCTCCAATTAGTTTCTTCCCAGCTGCGCGTAGAAAAAGTCTGCTCACATGCCTCTGTCAGCGCATTAAGCATGACCACACATACACATATACAGTAAATGTACTTTATGTACAGCTCCATCTTCTTATGCCACAAATCCAACCAGCAGGCCTTTTACTTAAGACTATCATGAAGACAGGGCAGGAGGGCTACACCTCCTTATTTCCCTGAGTTACCTCAAAAACTCTCACATCTCCAATGCTTATTTACCTTAAAAGAATTTAAACCTAAACTAGCTCAAACTGTATTATATGAGCTTACTAACAGGATATTACTGTATTAATAATATGAGTATGAATGATCTCAAAATGCCCTGCTGTACAGAAAGTTATATTACAAAGTCTGAGAAGTTAAATGGAATATTCTACTCTGGAAGGTAGGACTTAAAACGTCATTTCATTATTCCTTTTATGCATCTATTAGCTGTTAGACCATTTGATGTATACATATGTTCTATGCTCTGTTCTATGAGTATATATATATATATATATATATATATATTTCTGCTCACGCACTGCTGTTTTGAAATGTGCAAATGCATCATCTCAATGCATTACGTCCATTACCGGCCCCCTCCACTCTGTACCCTGGGCCTTTAGGTAAAATACAAGCACTCTGCTTCAGTGCTCTGTCAGCCTCCACCTCATCCCTTCTATACGCCACACACACTCACAAACACAAACATTCGTTGCTAAGCAGCACGCTGCTTTTTGTTCATGTGAATGTGGCCTTGGCACACACACTGTAGGGGTCACAGATTACGTACGCAGCTAGAGTATAATCAGAAGGACTGATGCTGCAATTAACTCAGAGACAGTCCACAGTAGAAGTTGTGAGATCACACCTGTGATGGCAAAGGCGGTATGCGTGCGTCAAAGTGCAACAAAAGACACAAGGAAGGAACCTGAAGCCCGCAGATGGTGTAAAGGTTAAAAAAATGGGCATGTGGCCAAAACTATCTCTCATTTAGCTGAAAAACAACAGCTGGGAGGATTGGTTTTAGGTAGTGAATGAGAAATTTTCTCCCATGACACTCTGTAACTACTGTCAAGGTGCCTTTAGGCAAGGATAGAGATACTCGATGACAGTTTATCAAAGGCTTTGACACACTTTTTGCATTGTGGACAACTGTGGTTGACGCGCACGCAGTACAATTCATAGCACAAGTAAGGTTCTGTGAAACTCAGAGGACGCCGCTGGGTCCAGAGTTAATGTCTGACAAATATTCAACTAACTTCACTGTGGTGCTTTGGCCGCAGCTGGCCTCACCACAGTGTGTCGGACTGGAGTGCGGACAAAGAATCTATATTTTGTAATCGAAGCATGTGCAGTATGCATGCTTGCAAAGCATGCAGTCTGTGCGGCCACAAAAAATGGGCTACACACTGACGTCTGCATAAGGGTTGGCGCACCCCCGTGCACAAATGGGCGGGTGAGGACATTTACGTCACACGGACCGAAGTGGAACCCTCGCAGGCAGGCTGATGTGTAAACTGTGCATTTGCCTTGAGAGTGTGGTTGTGCAGTTAAGCCACCACTGGCTGACAATAATAGAATGCAGCTCCAGTACCTGATGGCAGTGACCCCCCCCCCAGCTAGATAATGTGCCCTGGCTCACCTGAAAAACTGCTCAGGAATGGGACGAGGAGCGTGAGGGGTCAAGGGGTCAAAGGGGTCAACCTAGCCTCTAAATTACCCAGATCCTAATCTCATTGAGCATCTATGGGTCGTGCTGGTACCCCATCTTGCAACACACAGGACTCAATGGATCTGCTGCTAATGCTGTGGTTCTGCACACTACAGGACACCCCCAGAGGTCCTGTGTCCATTTCTTGACAGGCCAGGTTGACTCCTCGAGCTCTTTGTCATTCCTCAGGCAATTCTTGAGCAGTTTTTATTTTTTAGCATGGTGTATTATCCTGCCAGGAGGGTCACTGCCATCTGGGAGTGCTGTTGCAACGAGGTGGTGCGCTTAATCTGTAGCAGTGTTTGGGTGTGCGGTGTGCCAACTGGCATCCACATGAGTGCCAGGACCTAAGGTTTCCCTGCAGAACGTTGCATTGTAACAAGATGATCAATGTTAGTCACTTCACCTGTCAATAGTTTTAATATTTTTGGCTGGCCGATGTATATAGAAGCTGTAGTACATGTAGTTGATATTTCACTATACTAACACATGAATAGCTTTTAACTTGGTGTCCCCATTCTCTCTGATATCTTTGCATACTTATTTTTTTTTTATACTAAAGATAACAAAATTAGCTTTTCCTTTCTACACTGAAATTGGTACTATCATAACTTCATGGAGTGTGTGTCATGGAGGTCAACATATTTGAGGGTCAAGCTTCAGAGGAGACTGCATGTCCATGTCTGGTAAGAAAGCAGGGTAACAGTCTAAAGCCCCACCAGCAGCCCCGAAAGCCAGTGCAGCTCAACACACCCCATGTGCTGCCTGACTGGGAGCTGACCTTAAGTTTTGAAGTTTGTCCTGAGTGGCACCAGAGGAGAAGCCACCGGTTCTGATGCTGGCACATGATGAACAATCAGTGGGTCACAAAACATATTAGGTTTATTCCAAACGGACATCCACAGCAAATGTCATGGTAATCGGGCCGGAGGTTTTTTTCTCGTGATGAGGCCATGTTAGTCACCGTGAAATTTTGACCTGATGGTGTTGCTAAATAGAAGTTGGTGAGTCAGCAAAATATCTACAGTCAGATTCAAGAAAATTGGACTGACCGTCGGCAGCCTTAGGCCCTGCCTCTAGCAGTCTGTATTCATTTGACATTCCTATATTCAGCCACATCAGTATTTGTAGCCCCCCCGGCAAAAGACATCTCTGAAGATGAGTGTAAACAGCATGATTGTGGAGAAAAAGAGCATCAATAAGCAACCAGGAAAAGCTCACTTTCCTGTCAGTATAGTACATTTGCAGTCAGGTTCATCTATCAGATGACTCCAGCGGGTGAATTGCTTGTGAGAGCAGAGTCTGCAGTGTCAAAACTTGGCTGTGCTGAAGGCAGATGACTTAAAAGATGTCGGTGAAGGAAACTGCCGCTCAGGGACAGAATGACTGAGATAGGCGAATCTGTGGTTGCTTAATGAGTTGAGATAGAGTGAGCTTCTGAGTTCCCCGGTGCATAGGCAGGGTCAAAATACAAAATTTTGGCAGCAGGGTCTGTGTCCCTCATTGCTCATTCTTTCCCTCAAATGAAGCAGAAAGGACGCAATTGAGCAAAGTCAACTAATTTACCCCCAAAGTCAAATCACTAACACAGACGTCAACAACACTATTAATCAACAGGTGAACTGAAGTAGCACTACCTGCTGCAGCGCTACTTCAATTGTACATCTTGGCTACATAAAGAAATGCCTTTCATGAAAATGACTCTGTTAAAGGATGTTTTAGTGCTTGAAGCCGAGGTTGAAAGATGTGTCTGTCACACAGATCTTCCATTAAATTGTATTCTGTACCTGTTTTGATAGTCCAAAGTAAATGAGTAAAGCACACACAGTGGTGGACCTACCTTGTCTTTGAGCATTTTAGCTTTCCGGTTGTTCTGTACAAGTCGCCTCCCTAGCTTCTTGGCATACCAAATAGAGGCAAACATAGCGACAGGTTAAATAATAATGTTGTTTGGTCTGCGGTGACAGCCCAAACGGCTCTAGCTGCTGCCCATCTGAGTGCTCCTTATCAGCGGACTGTAGCGAACAGGCAAGAGCAAAAAAAAAAAGGAGAGGGAGGGAGAGAAGACAGGATGATGCTGAGGGAGGGGGAGAGTCTACACAGCAAAGTCAGGTCTCCGTCAGCCACAAAAGCAAAGGGAGGGAGGGAGAAAGAGAGAGACGGAGGGAGAGAGAGCTTAGGAGAGAGAAAGGGAGGAGGGACCAGCGTTTTCCACGTGGAAACAACATCTTCAGCACCAATCAAAACCTGCTAAGAGGTTGTCGGCAGCTCCCAGTTTCCAGAGGAGGGGGTTGAAGGGAGTGGGTAATGCTCTGCTCTCACTATACCTACGCCAGCAGCTACTCATCACCCAAAAGCACCCAAAAGCCAACAATAAACAGCAAAGAAGAAACTTACTAAAACATCACATTTTATTACTAATAATGATGTTGTTCACTGGTAGAAATGTCTTTTTTAAAGTTATACTCATTCAGATTTTTCTCATAACAAACATTTTATTATTCATGGACATAATTTCGACAGCAAAAGCCATTCAGTGCATTTATGTTCCCTAACCGTCTCTATATAACAGATTTCACTGTTACTGATGTAGTTTGCCTGTCTTGTGTGGGATCAAATTGCATATTTTCTTGCACAATGGATTCACAGGAGATGATGCATAAGATTCTAGACATAATGCGAATGACAAAAGCTGCAGCATGTACACGTCACCTCGTGTGGTAAAAAAACATTTGATCATGACCTTGCATGACACTGTCAAATGTCTGCTTTAGTCTTCTATATTAAAACGTGAGATGATGATCATTGTCCACAGTTTGTTTGGCTGCACTGTAAACACATACACAGGTTGTTCTGACGGTGCAACTGCTCAAGGTGTTTTTGCTATTTGTGGTCAATAGATGTGTCACCCCAAACTGAATTCTGAGACCTGTACAACTGAAACACAGTTGACATTACCGCAAGTAACCACAGGCGTTGTCAAACAAACAAAAACATCTTAAAAAACAAAAAAATACTGTATTATGCAAATGTAGTTAAACGTGAAAGTGAGGAAATTCCAAGCAGCAAGCCCCGGGCCGGAAAAGTTAACGGAATTGCACTTCCTTCAATGGCCACTTGAGGCTGGCTCTAAAAGCGAGTCAGTCTCCATAGACCCTATGTTAAAATGCCCAAATTTACAGCAGAAATAAACATGTTTGAAAGCAGAGAGCAGAAATAAACTCCAAACAAGGTCAATTATGTCTCTTTCTATTGTGATTTTTTTATCCATGGAGGTTTTATACTTTCCGTCTTTGAAGTCAAAGAGGTGATTAGAAAAATCTGTGAGGCCATCATAATGTTAAGTCGACACTACTGCGCATATTCAGCGGGCCATGAATCCCAGAAACTTTTTTTCAGCAATTACATTGGTCTGAAGAGGCACCACCTT
>JAPZEB010000006.1:3028301-3046670 GCA_029783705.1 Chaetodon striatus
AGGAATATAACTAGAGTTTTAGTTTTGGTTACAGTCATTATCACAAAGTGTGAAGTATGTTGACTTCATACAATTAATTTCCAAAAAGGTACCTACAGTAAGGAAAACCAATAGAATCTATAGATTTTTTGAAAATCAGATTCAGGATGAGTTTACTGCCTAGTAGGATTTTTTACATACAAGGAATTGCTGTGATGTTTGGTACATACAATAAACATATTGAGAGGAAATTAATGGTAGTGACACCATGTTTTCTTTTGTTTTTATTTACTAGTATGACTGTCTTTGTTGAATGATTCCCACCTTTTCCATTTGCTCACAGAAGGTGTACGTGCATGCCAATTTGAACATTATGAATGCTATTCTGAAGTGTGTATGATGTAGTACTCTGAGTGGGCAATGTCTAAAGGGGTTGTCAGATGATGTATAGGGTCGATGCGTTTAAGAGGGGGGTTAATTATGGGGCTGATGATCACAGGTTTCTTAATAGTCACCTTTTTTTGTCCACAGCAGTGTCAGCTGTAAGGTATAGAAAGGGCACAAGCCATGTAAGCAATGCAGCCTTTCAAGTCCAGTCCCTTTAGTCTGGCCATTACTTTGTTTACACAATATGTTTGTATATCTGTAGTTATTTTCATACATTCACAACATAATATATTTATACACTACTTCTACTATTATACCACTGTTGCCACCACTCAGATCCCAGAGATCTAGACCACCTGGGTAACTACTGTTTTTTTATTGATAGAGATATTCGAATTGTATTGTATTTGTATTCTTTGTATTTGCTCCTGTGGATATCAACTCTAGATCCAGATTTATCTCCCAGTAAATGCTGACCTGCCTGGATTACTGTCAGTACCTTCAGAGGGTTGGAGCAGATAATAACAGCAATATGAGTGAGGGATGTCAAACATCCTTCGGCATGATAAAAATGGCATTTGTGGGGGCTTACATAGTCAATTCGAACGTGCAGATAACAGCATGTTCTCTTGCAGTTATTTTGGCTCATATTAATTAGTGGTGATGGTAAACAACTGCAATGAAATGTGTCACACAGCATATTGAGAAACAAAGACTGTGAGAGTTATCGGAAATTATTTTACCAATAAAAACAGCTTTCACAGCTTTTTTCTTAAAACTTAAACGCCAGCATCTGCCTGGTAGCCCACACAAAAGATCCTTCTTACTGTAAATGCCACAATTTAAAACTATCTCAGGTAGATCAGAATCCTTTGTTAGTTTGTCTTGTACTGGTGTCAGGCTAAATCACTGCCTATTATCTGGTGGATTTATAGTTTTTTTGTCACTGGCTGAAAGATGCCATGCCACAGAGTCAATCACTTAACTGTTTAGCATTTGACCTGATGTAGTTGCTTGTTATTAAAATAATAACCGCACAATAAAGAAAACGATTAGAATTCTCAAGCACTGTAGTGATAACACCACAAGCTTTCTGGTTCTTGTTTATTTCAATCTGTAAAATAATAAAGACTAGACATGTCATGATATCAGAAATTTACTGTGGCACTCGTTACCAAAACCAGTGAAATTCCACGGTTCTCTACACCTGATTCAATACAATGGTAAAAAACACAAACAAAACTAACTAATGCAACTACATTGTGTCTTTCTAGTTTGTATCCGTCTTTCTGTTATAAAACTGGTCACTGAGGTTATGTCACTTGACTCACTGAGCCAAGAAGACATTATGAAACTATTTTCACACACTGTGCGGTGATGTACAGACTTCTACATTTAAATTGTTGCCTACGTCTGTCACTACATGTGCCCTTTGATACATGGGGTGGCACATTTGACCAAACTATCATCATCTGATATTCACAGTAATGTATGATCTGTAAATTATCTAACAAAATAATCTTGCTTGTTTAAACCAAGATGATTATGAGTGAGTACATTTTACGTGTACACAAATATTCCACAATTACTCTGAATGTGACCAATATTTCAAATTTCATGTAAGCAGCATATTCCATTTAGTTATTCCAGATTAGTCCTTTTTCAGAATTTAGCCTTTTCCAACTGAGACATGTGGAACATGCCGGCATTATTCAGGTTTTAGGAGCAGTCTTTAGGCATGTATACAGTGCATTCAGAATACAAAACTCAACTGTTTTTTGTTTTTTTAACTGCAGTTTGCGACACACAGCCTCTTGTCTGTTTACAGTCGGCTCTTTGCGTTGTCAGGGATACGTTGTACACAACCTAACTCACCAACGGTTTGCAAGGCTGTGGGGTGGAGATACATGCCTAAGAGAAAAGCCCACATTTCTGGTCTGAAGGAGAAACACATCCTCTTTTAAACATTATGAAAGACTTAGATATTAACAGGTTTTTGAGTATTCGCAAATATTGTAATGTCAACCTTTTCAAGAAGGTGGCTGAAGGAATGACAGAGGGAGGCTGTGTTTGCACGGTCCAACAAGTCAGCCACAAGTGGAAAACTCTGGAAAAGTCCTATTTTGATCCAAGGAAGCACAATGACAAGCAACTTCAGCCTATATTTTGATGGGATAAACAACATGTTAGGACACATTAAATTGGAGTATGCACGGCTGCATGTTAAAAGGAATATCAGTGGAATGTTCTTTTTCATTAGCCATGTAAACAGCTTAATAGATATACTGTCTTTTTCTGAATGAGGGCAAAAACTGATCATTTTTTACACAGAGCCAATTAAAGATATATATTGAGCCTCACCACAAAACTGATGAAGAATCACAGAAATTAACTTCATGGTAAAATTTGTGATGTGGGTGATGACGCTGTCATGCAGGTTGTAACTTAAACAACAGAACAATTTTCAGTATGCCAACTCAACATCTAAACATTTGGGACAGTTCTTGGACAAAATGTGGCCTGGTTGCTTTGACTCCATTAACATTGCTTATGCAGACTTTATAATGATTTAAAGACATCTAATTCAACTATAAAAAGCAAGGTGGATGCACAGGCTAATAATTTACCTTTAAGTGCTTTTTTGCTGTATAAGATGGCCGATTTAGAATTCAGCAGAGGCAAGCACTCCTCAAATGTAATTACTAGCCTTATGACAATTTAACTAAATGTATTCCTGTAATTTGCATAAGATGCTTTAACCAGTGAAAGCACAGGCTGAATATTTACAGTCCAACATTAAAATTACAGAGACCATATAGTCAAGCAGCTTTAGTTAAAATCAGCAGCTGTTATTGGTCTGACGTTTTTTTTGTTTTGGTGAAAATAAATACATCTTCATTGTCATCTTCCCAATAAAAATCTAAGAAATGTAACTCTTTACAGCTCTGAATATTCACAAATGCATCCATACCTCACTGTCAGATAAGTACAAATACAGCTGCTTAAACAAAAGAGATGTCTTCTTTGAACATCTGAATGAATAAAAAGGATCAGCATACTGTACACCCAGCATGTTCCCCATGATGCTTTCACCCAGCCTTCGGCTACCGTCAGGCCCCATCTCAAGATTGCAGGAGCTACGACAGCACTCTGTAAGTACTAATGGCTGTTTGTGTTTAATGGATTTCCATTTCCCCTTTTCTCTGTTTAAGAGCTGACCTCTTTAAAATGCTGTCCTATTTCTTCTAAGATGTTCTCTTACAACAATATTAAATTAACCGTTCAATATATGTCTTTATATTTATTCTTTGAGTGTTGTCGCCGCCTTTAATTCATGTTCACAGACGGATTTTCCATCAGCAAAGAAGAAAAAAAAAACTATTTTAAACGAAAATGGCTAAAGTGCACAAAATTGACCTCTTACAGAAACCCGCTAAGAGCAAATAAATTTTAGAGGATCCCATAGTGTGTTTGAGTGTAGACAGCCAGCGCAGAATCTTTCACAGAGATGGCGAGATGGGTCTGCGGGGTTATTTGCAGTGCATCATTATGTTCAATCTAGGTTTTGATGGGAACTCCTCGTGAACAGGCCATCAGCTGGAGAGGTCAGTCACACCTTACGTGACATTTTGACTCCTTGTGTTTCCGCACTGCCTTTCCTTTCCTCACTGCCGGCAGAAAGAGATAAAAGAAAGGCAGACTGAACACCCACAGCGAGTCATGGACCACACGTATGCAATTACAAAGGCCATCTGTGAATGTGTGCTGAAAGAGCCAAGACACCACTTCAACTGTTTTTACCATCACCAGGCACACCTACCAAAGACCTCATCCAACAGAAATGAATGCTCTATGACTGATACTGTGAGACTACAACTAAGAGTACTATTTTTAAGCCAAAGAGGTTTTATGTTTTTGGAACTGACTGGTCTTTAAAGGTTCAGTGTGTAGGATTTAGGGGGCAGAAATAGAAACATAAAATAAGTGTTTTCTTTACTGTAAAATCACCTGTCAATAAGAATCATGGGTTTTTTGTTACCTTGGCATGAGCCCTTATAGCTGCATAGACAGCAGGTCCTCGCCCATGAAGATCGCCATGTTGGGCTGCCATGTTTTTACAGCAGCCCAGAACGGACAAACGCTGGCTCTAGACAGGGCCATTCGCGTAAACTTAAAACTGTTTTGTTCAGTGTTTTCACTGGCTTAAATCACCAGGTCTGTTTGTTTTGGAGAGGAAGAGACCTCTGTGGATAATTCAACTCCTGCTATATACCTCCTGAACATCTGGATCAGAAAATATGTGAGCAAAGCTAAGCAGTTGCTAGGCTAGTGACCCGTCAGTGACACACCAAACACTGGCTTTTAACGTGAAACTGCTTTTGTGTTCACACTATTTCTTATGTTCAACTACAAAGATAGCCTTATCTTTTTTACAATGCAATGATAAGTGCCTGATGAGTAAACAGAACCCACTTTAACAGGCGTAGCAATGAAAGCTAAATTGTGAAGTCTACCTCTACAGAGTTGCAACAAACTATTGTGCTTCACTTAGTCTCCTAAACACATCTACGTGCTCAGGCTACCACTGCAAGGTAAATCTGTTGTCAGAGACCGCACACAAAAGTTTGCTGAGGCCTCTGACAGTATTCAATGGTAACATTATCTACGGGGACTTGAGTTTCAATCTTTTCACTTCCAATAAAAGGTAGTGAGACTACAAGCCTGGGCAGATTGTCAAGAACTGTCCAAATGTGACTGAGGCAGATGGGCACTTTGATAACAGTCTATCTGCAGAAGAAGAGGAGACATTTTAAAGAATCTCTTTGATGACTGGAAGTCTAGACAGTTCCTCTGACCCAATTAAAGAGACTGAAAAGTGCTGTTTTATCAACTGTGTAATGAATATTCATGCATTTGCTATGATGAATTGAATTTTCAGTGTAACCTTTAGATGATAATTTAGTTTGAGTGAAGCTTCTTCACCCACATATGCTCATATCAGCCAGTGTTTGGGTCTGTAAAACTCTTTTCTATGACAAAGTTTTTGATTAGCAAGTTCTCCAATGTCTTGACTGAAACTTAATTGCCTCCTATTATTACAGCACTATAGATAAAGCTGAACAGCTGAGTATATTATGAGACAACAAAAAATATTACGTAATATGGTCTGCAAACCTCAGCTAGTGCCAGGTAGTGGTTTTAATGTGGCAATCCTACATTTTAGAGCAAGGGATTTAATACTATCTCAGAATGACGGAGAGACGCTATGCTTACTTTCAGGTTTGTACTTTTTGTACAGGAACATGTTCTCATGCTTTAATGTCCAAAAAGCCCTTCATTTAACTCATACTGTCTGTCTGCATACACCTGCATTCACCCTCTGTCTGAAACGCTCTGTTTAAGCGCTGTTTAACATGGCAGATTCTGTGTTTGAATATACTGTCGTGTTTGATCAGGACCAACCAAGCACTGCAGATAAACTGGAATGGAGCAGCATGTATTTAACAGGGATGTCTCACAGAGTATCAAGGTGATTACTACACTATGACAAGGGGAAAAGTTATAGTTAACTACATACTGCATACCTACTATAGTTCATGACAACAGCCACAACAGTGTAATACAAATCACTTTTATCAAGTGCAGAGGAAGACTTCGAGTGGAACTTGTGTTGTAACTTAGCAAAAGCTTGTAAATTCAGTCTAAGTTCCTGGTGCACAAAGCATCATTTACCTAGTGTGACTCAAGGGTGAATTCACAAAACGATTGCATGGCTTTTGCAGCCACTAAACCTGCACAAATAGTACAAAAAGAAATCTTGTAATTCTCAACGCACCTGCAAAAGGTGAAATGCACCCCTTACTGCGCTGCCAAGCAAATAGCTCCTGTGTTATCTGCATGTATTTAAATTAGGTAATATGCATAAATTTGGTGCAAAATTGGCCCCTTTCTATGCAAATGAGCCCCATTGCAAAAGCAGTGCAAGGCACACAGATCACACCCTGGTAACCACACGCAGTTACAGTGAAATTATTAGCGTCTTTAGAGAGTTAGTAGTAAATGAAGCGCAAAACATGCCATCTTCTTTTACAGTCTGAAGGTGTGCGTTTGAAAACACCAACAGCACTGACAGACTGAGAAAACATCAGAAAATGCGTCATATACTAAAGTTGGAAAGAGGAAAATTGTTAGGAAAAAGAAGAGCATTCAGTGGTCTCATTACTGTTTGGTCCATGCTTTGGGGGGTAAAAACTAATAACAACAGAACAAAAGTTCTCTGACGATGTATGTTATCTGTGATTTTGCTACTATTGTTTACTTTCACTGTGCACTGTGTAAGGCACATCCTTGATTACAATGGTTTTGTACAAAACTGGTGGAAACATGGGCTGGTTCGCTGGACAGCACCAAGGTTCCAGGAATCTTGAACTGAACTGGTTCAAGAACCCGAGCTAATTTGGTGATAAAGGGCTATCTGTCACGTTTAAACTCCTTGCCATAAGTAAGATGCACTGTGTGTCATAGTGAGCTCAGGCCAAATACACTGAACAAAAAATTAAACAACACATCTTTGTTTTTGTTCCCATTTCTTACAGGTTTGACTCTAAGATCTAAGACATATTTTATGAACACCAATGTTGTATTTTTCTCAAATTTTGGTTGAAAATTGGTTAAAATCGTTAAAATTTCACCTTTTCCAGGATAATCCATCCACCTGACAGGTGTGGCATAACAAGGTGGTGATTAAACAGCATCATTACTATACAGACATGCCTTGGGGCTGGTCACAATAGAAGGCCACTCTAAAATGTGCAGTTTGATCATCAAAAAGACATTTAGTAGGATTTTTATGAGTAGAGCTACGGAAATGCATTTTTAGGTCACAGATACCTCAAAGAATCAGTCAGTATCTAGTGTGACACCATTTGCCTCATGCAGTGTGACACATTTCCCTCACACAGAGTTGATCAGGTTGTTGATTGTGATCTGCAGAATGTTAATTCAGACTTCTTCGAAGGCTGTGTGAAGTTGTTGAATACTGGCAGGAACCAGAACACATCGTATACATGCCGATCCAGCGCATCCCAAATATGCTCAACAGGTAAAATTTCTTTAGGTTTGCATAGTGACAATAAAGTTCTTGAATGCTGAATAGGTAACATGCCAGGCCTTGCAAGAACTGGGATGTTTTCAGCTTTCAGGAATACTGTACAGATCTAAGGAACATGGGATTGTGCATTATCAAGCAGCAACATGAGGTCATGGCGGCAGATGAATGGCACGACAATGTGTCTCAGGGTGTTGTCGTGGTATCTCTGTGCTTTCAAACTGCCATCAATGAAATGCACCTGTGTCTGTTGTCCGTAGCTTATGCCAGCCCATGCCATAACCCCACAGCCACCATGAGGCTCAAACCACTTGCCCGCAAGACACCATACGTGTCGTCTGCCGTGAGCCCAGTCCAGTGTAAACTGGGATTCATCTGTAAAGTGAACACTTCTCTACAGTGTAGGATACCACCAAAGGTAAGCAGTTACCCAGTCTAGTCTGAAGCTGGTTTGGTCACATGTAGTCTACGGCTGTGAGGCCAGTTGCATGTACTGCCAAATTTATGGAAATGACATTGGAGGCTGCTCATGGTACTGAACCTTCAGTTCATGGGCAACTGCTCTGGTGGACATCCCTGCAGTCAGCATGCCAAGGGCCTACTTCCTGAAAATTTGCAACATCTGTGGCATTTTGTTGTGTGATCAAACTGCATATTTGAAAGTGGCCTTTTATTGTGACCGTCCAGAGGCACACCTGTGTAGTAATGATGCTGTTTAATCAGCATCTTGATATGCCACACCTGTCAGGTGGATGGATTATCCTGGAAAAGCTGAAGTGACCACAGATTTTAACAAATTTGCGACCAGAATTTTGGAGAAATATATCTATTGAGTGCCCCAAAAAGTATTGGATCTTTGAGTTAGATCTATGGAAACGGAAGCAAAAACAAAAGTGTTATGTTTAAAGTTTTGTTCAGTGTATTTGAATTAAGGTCTGAATATGTGTTTTTTGTTCCAGGGAACGGTCTTTTATACAAACTTGAATCAGTAACAAAGCGAAAAACCAAAAATAACAAAGGTATTTCCAAAATCTAACCTGCACTGCAGATTTTCTTATTGACTTTGTGCCAGGAACAGGGTTGTAATGTCACAAACAAGAAATAAATCCATAAGGGAAGCAGGAAGATAAAACACAATCTGTCTCACTCACATAAAAAAGTCATCTGTGTATTTCAGAGCTGAAATCCTATAAAATGGTATGAAACAGCCTTCTGATAGCAGGAATAGATTCAGTGTGATGGAACTGTTGCTTTATTGTTACAGCAATCTGCCCTTATAATATTCAGCCAGTTTCAAGGACACTAGTCACTTATCAGTTTATTTTGCTGCAGCCCAACAAATAGATTCAACACCTTTAAGGCTTCTTTTCTTCCCTGATACCATTTTCAGCTGGGGCATAATGCATTTCTTGTCATCATGACAACAAAATAAAGCACCCTGTCATTAAAATCCACAGAACCTACAATGCTTCACTACAAAACTAGCATGTCAAGATGACTTAGAGTTGTAGTCCTTTAAATTTGACTTGATTTGCACATAAACTACTATCAGCAGTAGAGAATAACAAAAGCACACCGTTCCATTGTGGCCTTACTTCATTTTTAAGGTCTGCACTTCTGTTTTTGTAAAGTCACGTTAAAGGTGTGTAGGATTTAGGGGGATATATTGGCAGCAATAGAATTTAATATAGTAAGTATGCTTTCTTTAGTGTGTTATTACCTGAAAATAGGCATTGGTGTGTTTAATAAGCCATTTATATCTACATAGAGAATGAGTCATCTTCTACGGAGATTGCCATGTTGCCACTATAGTTACAACCTCCCTCCACATCGAGAGCGCTGACAACACATATATATTTTTTGAAGTGAACCTGCTTTATTTTATGTTTTAACAGTTGAAATCACTTGGCCCATTTCTTTTGGAGGGGAAAAGACCTCTGCAGATAATTCTGCTCCCAGTAAAAACCTCCTGAATGTCTGGATCTAAATTAGCAGGTGCTAGGCTAGCGAGCCATCTTCAATATGCCAAATAGTGTCAGAGAAACACTAATCTGTAACATCGAACTATTTTTTTCAGTGTTTTCACTGGTTTAAATCACCTGGTCTATTTGTTCGGAGTGGAGGAGACCTCTGTGGGTAATTCAGCTCACGGCAAAAACCTCCTCAATGTCTGGATCAGAAAATAGGTGAGCACATATGAAGTTATCAGAGAAAATGGGGTGAAAACACACTTGCAGGTGCTGAGTGAACAGCCCGTCTGTGACATATCAAACAGTGCTGGAGAAACACTGATTTGTAATGTGAAACTGCTTTACTCAGTGTTTTCACAGGTTTAAATCACCTAGTCTGTTTGTTTTGGAGAGAAAGAGATCTATACGGATCCCAGCTCCTGGCTTCAAGTAAAAATCTCCTGAACAATGAACTCTGAAGGAATGCTAAACAGGAGAACTTTCAGCTTGTTGCAACCTGCAATCTTCACCATTAGATTACACCAAATCCCCCTAAATCTTACACACTGTTACTTTAAATTAAAACAATTGACTGACATATATCTAATGTAAAATGCCCTGTGGTCAACCTGGTCTTTGTTGCAGCCTGGGTTCGGCCTTTATAAACTAATAATGAACTGCTACCACTCACCCATAGCATACTGTGGAATTAAGCACTTTGAACTGGGTCCGAATTTGAAAGCTGCTATAAAAATAAACTTGTCTTAAGTACAGAAAAAACTGCCACTATAAACTGGTTGTGATTGACAAACAAAAGTCTGTGGCTTTACCAGCCACACGTGCCATCATGAAGTGCATTTGTGCAGTGTTTGACTGGAAATGATTCCTCTATTTTCACTGTTGCTGCTGGTGGCACTGTTGTAATCCACGTCATCACTAACCCAAAGTGGCTTGAAAAACCAATCTTAGAGGTTTTTCATGAGGTAATCAGGGCCCCCCATTGAGTGGATAAGAAGGCAGAGAAGGAATAATGACAACAGGAAGAGGATCAGAAAAAAGTGGTCTTTTGGTTATGGAATAACATTTATACAAAGGAAGGTTGATCCAACCTCTGCTACCCCTCACCCAACATAAACCAGGGACTGCTTCTGCAGCCTTCATTAAACAGCTATTTATTACTCACAAACTTCACCTTGTCTGACTGACAGAGAAGTAATTGCTGCCAAAAAAATGCATGTTTTTTTTACAAGCTGACATTACCATGGAAAGAGGGTGGCGATCGATAGACATCGCAGCAGTTTGAATCAATAATGTCTTCCCTGAGTCACACTCTCCAATCTGTGGTGCTTGATTCGGCCAGAGAGGGAGGGGTTACACTTCCTCTGGTCATAGACAAACCATAATTCTTGCCTCCCTGCTGCCTTTACAATTACACCGGCTGTATTAAAGCAATTTTTCATTCAAAAGTCCCAAGGCTAAGAGTAAACAAATAGGCTGAGCACAGAATTCGTGGTCCTGGGCCTGTTCACGACTCCCTTACACACTCGCCTCTCTTGCTCTGCATTTCCCATCCTCCCATTACAGGTCCAGTCAGGTCCTCCACGAGGGAACCAACCCACCAGGAAATTACACCCAGAGAAAGTCAATAGTTATCTAAGCAGATGTATACGTGTGAGTGTGTTGAAAACAAACATTGGAGTACAACTGAAACTATGTGTTTTATATTTATTTTCATTATTGATTTATGTTTCAGTTGGTCAATAAAATATCAAGAGTAGCGACTTATCTGCATCAAAAGTTAGCACAGCACAAAGTGGTGTGTCAGAATCACTTCAACAGTTTCAAAAGCCAAAAAGAAGTATTCCACTTACTATGATATGAAACTGAGACAAGCAAGCAACTCTTTCATGTGTGAGGGGACATTAAAACTGGGTGAATATCAGCTAAAACTGCATATTTTATCCCCCAAAATCCAATCTTTTTTATGCGTTTGGTTTTTTTTTTTGGAAATGATGAGCCATTATTTAGCTCAGAGATTGTTCTTCTTAGGTTTTTTTCTAGTAAGGTCTGGTAAAACTGAAAAACAAATCTCATGTTGCATCATCAACTGTACCTGAATAAATCAAGGTTATGGAGCATTAAATTACATGTGCATGTCCTGAGGAAGGGATAAGCTTGAAAAATAGGACCTCTCCTTCATCAGCTATAACCAACCAATCAAATATTTCACTTTGTTCACCAAGGATATGTCTGATGGGCACTTTCCCTTGGCTTGCTGGCTTTTGCAAGAAATCACAGGAATTAGACACAAACATTCAAATAGTGTAGCAGATAGGCAGGGTCCTAATGTACCCCAACAGTATATTTCTATAACTTGGGCCCATCCACATAAAGCCTTGTCAGGGTGAATTTGCCAAAGTTTTTAACCGGTTCGGCCTTTCATCCATACGAAACCGGCGTTTTCGGAGGTCAAAACTGCATCTTTTTGAAGTGGGGTTCCAGAGGGCATAAATCTGAAGATGCCGCCTTTGTGTCTTCGTGTGTACAGCCAATGCGCGACTTTTGTCAATGATGTCATAGCCCCACCTCTCTAACCTTTGACTACCCCGGCAGGAAGCCACCCCAGCACAACAGCAACAACAACAACAATGGCGGATCACAGACTCGTGTTCCTGCTGCAGAACCTCCTTCTCCTCCTCCTTCACTACAACGAGCAGCAGACAGCAATAGACAACTATTTACGCTACATGCTACTGTATACACTGCGGAGAGCAACAAGCTTTTTGCACACGCCCCTCGTCTACTTCTCCGGTTCAGCGCTGTATGCTCTGGTTTTTAGTGGTGCACCATCTCCTGGCTGGCATATATACTGCACCCTTTTTATGCGGTTTCAGTGGCTTGAACCGGCTTCATTTTGACGCCTGCATTCTTGAAGTTGGCGCCATGTTTACAGAATACTATTGCTCTGCAATCATTTTATTTGGCGGTTTCAAAAAGACAAGTCTTCGTGTGGATATAGCCTTAGATTGCTGTAAACATACAAAGTGTCTGGTAGACAAAATTTCATGGTTCTGGCTGAAAATATTGTCCCAAGGGCCTGTTGGGCTGCCATCTCTGTGGCCATCTTGGACTTGCGACAAAAATTGAAAATCAGCATAACTTTTTAACCACACATCATGCAGAGTCAAATGATACAATTTTCTTCACTTCATGGGAAATTGATTGAGCGACACTGTCATTTTATGAACATGTTGAATACATTAAAACTGAACTTACTGAGGAAAATGAAGAAGTCATGCTTGTTTAAGCTACATATATGACAGGTGGAATGAATATCAAGGATTATCTTGTTAAAATGTTCTGCTGGAAAACCTTGGGTCCTGGCATATATGTGGATGTTACTTGATGCACTCCACTCACCCAAACACCGCTGCAGATCGAGCTTACCCCCTCATGACAACAACACTCCCCAATGGCTGTGCCCCCCCAGCAGGATACTGCACCATGCCACACCACAAAAACTGCTCAGGGATGGCCTGAGGAACATGACAAAGAGCTCAAGGCATCGACCTGACCTCCAAAGTCCCCAGTTCACAATTTAGACTGAGCATCTGTAGGACGTGCCAGTACCCCAGACGTACCACCCATCCACGTAGGGGGTCTATGGATTGGACATAGCTCTGATATGTCAAGGTACGGACACAGGAAGTCTGGGGATGCCCGGTTGTGTCTGACACCAGGGTCTTCACAGCAGATCCTTTGAGTCCTGTGGGTTGCGAGATGACGTACCAGCATGTCCCAAGGATGCTCGATTGGATTTGGATCTGGGGATTTTGAGCTCTTTGTCATGTTCCTTGGGTCATTCCTGAGCAGTTTTTGTGGAGTGGTATGACACATTGTCCTGCTGGGGTGTTTGGGTGGGTGGTGTGTGTCAAGTGGCATCCACATGAATGCTATGACCCCAAGTGTCCCAGCAAGACATTGCATTATAACAAGATGATCACTGTTATTTACTTCACCTGTCAGTGGTTTCAATGTTTTAGCTGATCAGTGTATATATATCATGGCTATTACTAATGTATTTTTTTTCCTTTTTGTAAAATGAAGTGTGACTGGTGGTAGTTAATCATGCCAAAGTCAAAGCTTTGTGGCAAACATTATCGACAGACATCTCATTGAACCTTCTGATTCACCTTATCATATTATACATTTAAGTGTAAGTTTTAATGTATTTAACCTTTTAAAATCATGACAATAACCCTCTTAATTATTTTTCCTTGCAAATGTTTCACTGAAAAATGGGGTAATTTGTCTCTGTATGATGCCTAGCTGAAAAGTTACGCAGATTTTGGTCAGAAATCCAAGATGGATAAAAAGATGGCCACCACACACACCCCCGAAAAACACAATATTTTACCTTGGGAAAATCTGTTTATTAGATACCAGAGCTGCAACTATAAGTCGACTAATAAATTATTCAATTAGTAGATTAAAAGAAAATGAATCACCAGCTATTTTGATGATTGGTTAATCGTTTCAGTCATTTTTCAAGCAAAAATGTCAAACAATTTCTGGTTCCAGCTTCTTAAATGTGAAAATCTGCTGCTTTACTTTGTCATTTATGAAAGTATATGAAGAGTCTTTGAATTTTGGATTGTTAATTGGACAAAAGGCCAAACCTGAAGATGCCACTTTGGGTGCTGGAAAATGTGATGAGCTTTTTTCCCACAATTTTTGGACATTTTATTGACTAAACAATTAATCTTGAAAATAGCCGGCAGATTAGTCAATAATGAAAATAATCATCAGTTGCAGCCCTACTAGACACCATGAGGATTACAAAAACATTTGAAAAATACATCAGTGAGGTGCATGAGGACCCCACTTTCCAACTAGACTTAAAGTATAACAGTGTTTAACTGTAAATTTAATTTTAATTTCAAGTATTCTCTGTGACTGCCAAAGTTTATTTTCTTTGTTTAGACCTAAAAAATGTTTTGATGAATCAGTACACCATAATTACGTTACTTAAACCAAGGTAAAGTGCTTTTGATAGAAAATGTCAATTATTCAGTGAGTCAGTGCATCTTCCATCTCCTGTGGGTGTTAAAGCTGACAGATGCCAACCTTTAGATTTCTTGACAAAAGAAAAAGCACTAGATTCTTTATGTAGAGCCTGCACTCATTTTAGATACCTAACCTTATTGAACGTTACCATCATTTGCTGTTAATAATAATGTTTCGTATATTAAAAAATATCATCAGAGGTGACAAACACAGTAGAGCATGCTGTAACCTTGCCTTAATATTAACTCAACCTTCCAATACTATTGTATGTGCTTCATTATTAAAGTGTTGTTTGAATCAGATAAGGGTGCTCTGAATACATGACCTGGATGCAGTAAACTCTTTGACATATAGTAATACATGACCATTAACAGAGACAGATTAACACCAGATCACAGACACACCACAACAAGCACATGGGATTCGCTGGCAAGCAAATGGGTCACAAACACGCATGGGGTTATTTTAACAAAGTGTGGGTGTGACAAGAGAACGGCAGCGACCCACGGGAAAAGGAAAGACTGCTTCTTCAGGCAATGGATTGAAGACAACACCAAAACAAAGTCCATGCAGCACCAAGGGGACATTAATCTTCTGGGTACAAGGACCCAGGAATAAGGGAAGAGTTTTAAATAATATCAAAAAAAGAGAAAAAAATACAGGGGACTGAGATTCCCCAGAGGTAAAATAAAAATAAAATTAAATAAAACTTGCCATGTAGTTTGCTGTGGTCACACCCGGGTATGCAAGATCAAAACGGGTAACCAGTGCAGGCTGCAGGTAAGAAACGAAAGACAAGATCACTAGCCAGTATACTAAAGAGAAAGAGAGAGGGAGAGAGAGAGAGAGAGAGAGAAGGGAGCCTAATGCATCAGGATAAAAAAAGCATTAGTAATGGTTACACTGTCACATGTTGAGTGGGAGAGGGGAAACATGTTCAAAGGGGTTAAGACTGGATGAGGATGAGAGGGAGTGGATCACTCTGGCTTCCTGCATTATTTCTGTCAATGAGGAAGAGCCTCTTACCCAGTGGGAGATATTCCCATCACAGACCGACCGCAAATGTGCAAAACCTAATTCACTGATGATCACTACGGCAAGACACGCAAACTGATCTTAAAGAAAAAAAATTCAAAATAAAAACACAAAAAACAATCAGTAAACAGATACCAACATCGGCTGAATGATTGCCAACACTCAACCATACTGGAAAACAACCCTCCCGTGATAATAGAAGTGTTTTTCAACCTGGACCCTATTTCATCATGTTTGTGCTTCTGAGTGACCTGCGGCAAGGGCAGCTTTTTAAACTAGTCAAGTATTGAGGGAGAGTGCTGCAGCCAGCAGCAACGATTCAGGCTGCAAAGTAACCACTCGGGGCAGGTATAACTCATCAGTTCACCTCTACTAAAAGTTATTTTTTGCCTCTAATTGGCTCAGATTGTTATCATGAGTGTCTTTCAACCTCACAGAAAGGATTCTTCTGTACCTTTTGCTTGTTCGGGTCTGTTTTGTGTCTCGAAGTCTCGTTCTGAATTCTCGTGCTGAGTTCCTGCAGACTTTCACATTGTCAAAATCAGCTAAACATTTAGCCATGACATTGAACATCTTTAAGATAAGAGTAAAGTAAACTCTCTTTTCAACTCCCGCTCACATTTCCACATCATGCAACAAGTCACCTATCATGAGATTTCAGAATGAGACTTCTCCTTTAGCAAGACCTAAACACAAGGCAGAACTGACAAAACACAAGGTTTGGACTAACGTTTCCTTTCTGTAATGCCGTTAGAAGCTCATAATAACTATCTGAGCCTGTCAGTGGCAAACACGCACTTTCAATGGATGCACACTGATGGGGCTCACCTGCCACAAATGGTTACATTACAGCCTGTGTGCAGCTGTCAGCTGCAGTGCTCTGTCTGAATACTGGACCAGTTTCAACAACTGTTTTTCCCATGAGTCACTCAGACACAAAAACATGGCAGAGTAGGATCCTGGTTAAAAAGTTCCCCTTTAACACTGTTAAAGGTGTAGAGACAGCACATCTGTACCCAGCAGCTTATTCAGCCTTTTCTCACTGCTGGGACCTAAAATTGTAAACAGCTTTCTTCAATAACCACAGTGCAACGCAATGGACCCAAAGGCTGGTTTAAGGTTGTTTGAGCCATATCACTGCTGTGTGTTACATTTACATAAACAATGAGCTCATTAACTTTCGAGACATTTTACAATGAATGACAGTAGGTCAGATGTCACTGACAGTCTGCTGGATTACATCGTGGCGCCACAGATATTGCTTTATGGCACAACAAAGGAAGAGGGTGCAAACAGAACAGAAGCACTCAGAGCTGCACAGTAGATGACAGTGCATGATTTCCAGCATGTCAGAATTAAACAATGAGGATTATAGGATCTGGTCTTATACGCAAAGACAAAAGCATTTACGTCATTATCGAGCAACAAAGCTACAGGACAATCGCTGTGTTCGTTTATATTTGATCCTATTAAGCTTCTGTTGTTATGCACCAGGCCAGTCCAAAGATCTCCACTAAATGAAAGTCAAGGCCAAGCGTCCAATCGAGTGCAGTCTAACCAACATCATTTAATGCACAATGGTTTCTTTTATGATCACATTTAAAGGGGAACACCACCTAAGTTAAGAATTCCATTATGTTGTTTCCATAGTCTAGGATAGTTCAAGTAATATTTGTGAACATGAGCTTCTCTCTGAGAGATTAAGTCTCAAACCTGTGATATCATAGGGTATTAACTCTGGAGCTGCTCCATAGACAATGACTGGGAACCTGATTTGTGGACCCACAGAATGTTTGTTTCCATTTTTATACAAATGTATTTATACCAATGTATTCATATACTCAGAACATCCCTGGGTGCTCTCAGTGTCTCCTCAAACATTTTTCAATTTATTGTCTGTGAAGCCACTCCAGACTTAAAGCCCTATGACATCACAATTTGAGTTTTACTGCTCTAATTTTGGATCTGGGAGAGAGTTGTTCACTTTTATTGATATTTTTGGACTGTCATAGGCCATAGGATTACCATGTATGAATTTTAAAAATAGGCAGAGTTTCCCTTTAATACTAATTTTTAAATGACCAGTGGTCTGTATTTAAATCCCACCTAAAGACCATAAAGAAAATCGTACTTGTAAAGTAAACAACACCAGAAGATACTGAAATAATGTCTTGACATAGTGTAGTCATAGAGTGTTTCTATTAGAGGAGAGTCACCTCCTTCAATAACAATATATTCTTGGAATAATAACGTTAGGGAGAATTATTTTGCTGCATTTGTGCCACATCAGATCACATCCATATCAGGTTATTTCTTATGGCTATTTTTCTTCCAACATAATATATTCATGTCCATGTCTCCACTGACAAGGTTGTTTACGGCATTCTTGAATATATTCTAGCCTGACCTTTTAAGCCATAACTAAATATTTTTCCAATGATGTAAAACTGCACAGGCAAAAAATATTAGTCATCTACCGTGCATTTTTCAGTGGTATAACACATTTCTACGATAAGTATAAATCACAGTGCTGGGACTCAAATCATTCTGCAAGTGCTACTCCACATGCGGCCTGTGCTTCTGTGAACCAAAACACAGCAAATACACAGATAATTCATTCACCATTCACTGAAACAACCAATAGTTTCCAGGGATCTCAAACATGGCCTGAAATAAACTGCAGACACACTCAGTAAAATTTCTTATCATTTCCAACAGTGCCCTCTGCTGGCTCAAATCTGAGCAGACACATAACCACTCCACAAAAAAACTCCATGTGCCACCTGAACCGCCATCGGATCTTGAACACCACTCTCTGATTGACCCGGGTGAACAATACAGTAA
>JAPZEB010000006.1:3093111-3109864 GCA_029783705.1 Chaetodon striatus
ACTAAGAATGAATACCCCTGTAAAATGTCACTTCCTACTAAAAAACAATCAGATGTACAATCTTGGTTTATTTACAATATTCCTTAAACTTCAGAGAAATCACATAGAAGCCAGTGCTGTAACAGCTTAGAGAAGGAGCAGCTGGTGTAGAGAGAAGAACACGCAGAGGGCAGCAAGAGGTACATGAAGAGACATTTCTTGGGTCAGATATTGAGTTAACTATCATCGACTATCATCTTGGACCAAGCTGGGTCATGTGGCTCACTGGACAGCTACTTGTCAGAGGTCCTTGGTATGAACTCAGGTCCACCACTCTAAACCAAGCTGATATGGCCCAGAGTAGCATTTATGGATTCTCACTTATCACTAGAAATTTTCACACTAAGTACCATTTATTTAGAGGTTCAGGTCCCAAGGGCTAAAAACACTTGCCTTGCTCTGCCTTTCTTTTTTTTTGTATTTTTGCTACATATGTCATGATAAAGGTGCCCTGTGAAGTTCTCCTGTAAATAAACAAGACTCATTTTTAGATTCAGCATTCCTCATCAAATTGCATTGTATGTGTCCTTGAGATCTCACATAAGAGTATGGTTCATTTTTTCCTTATAAAATACTTGCAAAACAACATTTATAAGCCTTGCCTTGTTTACACTCAGGTCTGCTAACGAGCTTCATCTTTGCTTGTGCAATGCTGTGTATGCTGGAGCGTTACCACCGCCTGTTGGTCAGCGGAAATGTGTGAAAGCATTGGCAGGACTGTTTATAGCATCACTCAGGTGCACATGCATCCTTGTGTACAAGCGCAAGACAAACACAACAGAGATCAGGGGTGGGGGACTGAGTACGTCAGCATTTTGAGGGAAATTTTGTCATTTTATTTTGCTAATTGAATGGTCTGCCTCTAATGACCAAGTTAGAAGAGCTGCTCAGTGGGAAGCTGCTCAGTGGGTGGAGCAATGGCAGAGCAAGAAAAACAATGCAAGAGAGTTTCTATGAATGCTTTATTTTAACAGATTACAGAAAGATAGCCTGGGGAAATGAGGTACTTTTTTGCTACTACAACACAATGCAGCATCCCTCTTATGCTGTGTTCACACTATGAGCGACACAGCAACAGCATAACCAGCTACACTATTGCAGAGTCGTCGCTGACATGTTGCCCAAGCGCTGGTGGTTTTGTTTTCACAAGCTTATGTGTATCTGCTACTTTCCACCAAAGCACCTTGAGTGAACGTCATCTAACGTTTGCAGTTATATCGACACTTCATCTTTATACTAAGCTAAATAACACAGCACAACAGCTAGAAACAAAAACATATAATTGGTGGACACTTCACTGTGTCATTGAGTGATGAAAAAAATTGAGGCCATCTCGACTTTTGTTTGTAGCGCCTCCCGCCTGTCAACAGCGACAAGTGTCGGGCGTCAGTTTGTAGCTTCATGTCACCGGCTTACATTGAAAATGACTCGTAGCTTGTTGCCTTGTCACTCCTAGTGTGAATGCAGTATTAGTCTGCAGAAAATGTCTCACTCTAAAACCCTTTGTTTTCCCTTCACAAGTCAGAGCACTGACATTTGATTAAACAGACTGCAGCCTTGTGGTGTGCAGTGTTACGTTTTTACTTCTGATAGTAAGTAGTACTTTAAGTTGTAAAACTGAACAAGACCCCACACCATTCTTTAACCTCTGGTAAAGTTGTACTTGCTTTATAATTATCTATTTCTACATCTCTTAATTGCAACTCTTAGATTTAATCTTGCTAAGAATCCATTCTGACCTTTACTCTCTAAATTAAATTAGCATTTTAATGTTATCCTCTATTTTTTTTCTTCTTCCAGTTCCGCTAGTAGTAATTTACCCTGCCTAATACCCTGACATGTCTACGCTCTGAGTGCTCTAAGCTCCCATCCACAAGCAGAAATGGCTGACCCTGCTTTTTCTGTGGTGATGCAGGAGAGTGAGCAGGATAAAGATCCTGGAGATACACTGACCTCTGGTACAGATGGATAGAGGCGACCCCCTAACCACACACACATTCCCACCACAATCTCCCTTAATTGATGGGGGGAGGCCAACAACCAGTACTTACAGAGCACACATAATGACAGGAGTATGGTGCTCCACAGTGTCTTCTTCATTTCTGATCCGTGTGTGTTTCTAATGAGTCTGAACAATTAACCAATTAACAACTTAACCACTTCAGTTAAATCCACTAGTGACAAAATATCTGACTTAAACACAAAACAAAATGAAAGAGGTGCAAACACAATCATTAGGTGTCTGACTATTTGCCCTTTCCAGAAAGTCCTCCTCACCCCTATAGAGAAGCAGTGCTGTTTCCAGGCAACACAACCGAACACAAATCTACCCAGCAGGCTGCCCTGTAGTGGGAGGAAAGTTTTTTTTTTTTTTTTATTGTTGCAGGGGACATGATTTCTGCTATGGCCAGGCTCTAACAAGAATTATTAGCTACATATATTATCACATCTTCATATTTCTTGAGCAAATAAATCTGCTACATGGTCTTAACTACATTTTAAATTGCAAATAATTTCACAGCATGCCTAGAAAAGATTAGTAATTAGCCTTCAACATGTCCTTCAGGGTAGAAATACAATGACGATACAACACAGAGACTTCTGTCGAGTGAGGCAAAAATAGACACACCAAAGGTGCGAGAGATCAGTGGTGTTTGTACTGGGAGGACATGTTCCTCTGTTGGTGAGAAGAAGCATTTAGTCATGCAGTCCGTCAGGACTTCACTTGCTGTTTTTGTTCTTGTTTACAGAGACTATAAAAGTTCATTTGCAGGTTAAAATGCAGAAAAAAGGTACCAGGAGGCAATTAGCAGATTTATGGAACATAATTGTGTGACATGAAAGGTGTGGGGAAATCCATAATTTGTGTGCCTCCGTGTGTTTGGGTGCGTTTCAATTCCAAAACTGCAAAAAACACAAACCAGCTGTGATGCCTTTCAAACTTTGCAATCCATTGAAAAACTTTGAATTCGGCCTCTGTTTGTTTGTTTGTTTGTTAAGGTCGAATAAAATGTACCCTTTGAAAAAAAAAAAACTGGCTCTTGGGACATTCACAGAACACAGAGGCTGCCTGTCAAGTGAGGCAAAAATAGAGACACTCAAGTTGCAGGAGAACACCCCCACCCAGGTCCATCTCTATTCCATACATAAAGATTACTCCCTGCACAGGCAGTTTATGATCAACAGGACCCCAAGTTATATAACTGTTAGTATTACTGAATTCTAAAAGGTTACAGTGCTGAACTATGACACTACACATCTTATCTTGTGCCACATTTCTGTAATTATATCATTCTACTCATCATATCCTTCTTATGCAACTGCAAAATATAGTATAGTATTTTATGCCACTGACACTTGCATATACAGGAGGAGCAACCATGCGACCATCCTGCTGTGGTCAAGATATATAAACAAACTATGACGCATCCCCTCGGTAACACGAAAGACGGAGCTAATCATAGATCTGACCATGGACCAGGACACCACCATCAACGTCACTGCTGACATCATCCCCGTGTCTGTGGTGGATTTAATTTGTGAAACAACAGAAGCAACTGTAGCCAAAATTACACATAAATCATTCCACAACCAGAAAGCATGGATTACCAGAACTATCAGGAAACATGGGCAATCATAATGCAGCAGCCTTTAATGTAAGAAAAGGCCAAAAAGGACATAAGTACAGAGCGCAAGTTGAAGGAACTGATGGGATCACATTTGAGTGGAGTTGTACCTTGTATGGTTCCATGTGACGAATAAATAATTGATTGATTAATTAACGCACATTTATGTACCCTAGTCTATGGTGTTGTATGAAGCTTTCTTATTTGTCTGCAAGTAAAATAACTAAATACATAATAATATAAGATGTCAGCCTTAAAGAAAGATCTCTACAGTATTTCCTTTCTAGCATACATTCACAATCCCCAATACACGTCATGTAATGTTTGCAGGCATCCCAGTTTTACTGCAGTTATTATTTGATTATTTGCCAAAAATTCCAACCATGTCCTTGAAATGATTAAATGAGTGACTAAAATATCTGCATTAAAAATAAGCTGCAAATTTAAGCCACTTGCCTGAAGGTACAATCTCTATTTTGAGATAATGGCGAGGCAACAGCAGGATCCTTTAGTCTCTCTACAGGGTGCTAGAGGTCACAATCTTCACTACAGCGCACACTGCTGACCGCATAGCTCTGTGAAGGGTCAGATCAGCATGTGACTTCAAAACAACTTGGAGTCTCTTGGATTAAACCCAAACTGTGATATTTTTAAATTGAGAAACAGTGGGGAAAGTGTTTCAAGCTTGTGGGGTGAAAATCAAATGTGTTGTTTAGGCCTAGAGGGGCTTATGACAGTCAACTTTTTGCAGTTCCAAAAAGTGCAACAAAAAATGGCCAATACCCCGACAACTGATCCTCATGTGCTCTTTATGTAACCTTGTGGCTTCTGACTAAAACATGCCATACATGCCTGTAATTTATGCATCCATGAGTGCATACAGGACAACAAAGACTTCTTGTTCTGCCCTGAGTTCACTCATTCTGTCTGTTTCCTGAGTTGTAATTGGTGAATCAATGTTATTGACTGACCACAAAGTCCACTCATCATGTTTCAAAGGACTGGAAGCTACTCGCTGATTAAAGAGGGGAAAGTCAGAAGTGAGTGCACACAGTGGCTCATAAGGACCAAGGTAAGGTCAAGGCCATTTCACACAGTAAAACTGAAGTGCATTTGTGCTGAGCTGAGTAAATGAACAGTATATCTATGGTATTTATATGATCATTTTCAAATGGTATTATTTGATATGCCTGTCTGTTTCTCCTCCACTCTGCTGAGCTCCCATTTATGTAAGGTTGGAGCTCCACCCACAGCAAAACACCACACCCCATAAACAACAGCAAAAGACAATATGAGACTGTTTATTTATATTATAAGACAAAGTTAAAAACGCTTGCTTAATTTCAGCTCAGTGTGAGAGTCTCCTGCATTTTGCTGAGGAGAGACACCATGGAGAGTGCAGAGCCAATGGCAACCACACACCATAGCACTGCAAATGCCACAAAAGCCCCACAAAGCCAGTAAGCGCAATATATTAATGTAGCTTAATCCGTGCAAAAAAAGCACAGACTGCTTAAATAAACACTAGATAGAATACAGTTCATTCAGATAGGATGACAAAGGCTACACTGAAGCAACAAACACCAGAGAGTACTCTAGTAAAGGGATAAAGAAATTCCCTTATGACAGCAACAAGGCCACAAAGATTAAAAAGAGGGTTTGTTAAGTTAAAACTTTGTTATTTTGAAAAAAATAATTAATTAAAAAAAAACATTAAGGAACAGGAGCATGGATGCAGAGATTTTTTAATAACTTGACAGTACTCTAAGTGTGCAGTGTGCACCTATATTATCTGAGAAAACAGAAGTATAGGACTGGGACTTGGTATCAGCAGATACTTAATATCAAATGACTCGGATCAGGATTGGGGAAAAAACTCGATTGGGACGTCCCCAGCCGTCAAAGTCCAGAGAGTGAGCTGAATGCGGAAACCTAATCATGACTAGTGGGAGAGGATAGTGATAGGGACCTTTAATGAAGAAGATGTGTGGGTGTTAAACCTAAATATATCCATCAGCTTTCTTCCTGCTTTGTTGTTAGTGGCTCAGCTCGCTAACTGGTTAATGGCTGCTGCCTCGCTGGTTTGAACAAATGGTTGTGTGCAATTACATCTATCCGCACATGTAGTTGTTGTGTGTGGATTGAAAATGCAATTGCATTTACACCTGTGTTCACTGTGGTCACAAAGCGTCCCTGACCACACCTGTACTTCCATGTGGTTGTACACGTCAGATTGCAATCTGATCACCCAAAAATGCATTTTAATGCAAGGTGTAAAGGAGGTCACATATGACCATTCAGCTGTCATGTTTACTCAGGGTTTAGTGATTTGAGGAAAATATCTATATTGTGATTTAAGTTGAGACTATTTTCTAATGAAGAAAACTACAGGCCCGAATCTGCTGTTCCACATAGTATTAAAACATCACTAACTTATCTTTTTACATTACTAGAATCTGATAAAATAAAAAAGTTGATTGATGTTAAAGACCTCCCACAGTTTTTTTTCTCAGTAAGTCAGGGATAAGGCTTGCCTAGTTTTCTGCAGGGAAAGTGGCCAATTTAGCTCACATTAACAAAGATATTACATTGGTGACATACTTCTCATTGCTCAACAATATCAAAATTAATTTTAACATTCAAAAGTGACATTAATACTGACAACAGCTGCATAGTTATAGCAGCCATTTATGGTAATAATGACTGCTTTCACGTCTGACAGTGTATTAATATCTGACTGATGAATGCTAATTAAGTTAAATAAGTATTAATTAATGCCACGGTGGAGCGCTCTGCACTGTAGCTGATGGAGCTAATATTAGCTTCACAGCCCCAAATAAAGCACATTCAGAGCTTTTAGACCTCTGAGGGTTAAAATATTTATATCATGTGCTTCCGCATTTTCTGAAAGACTCTGTACACACGTGTATAAAGAATGTATATGAGCCACTCCTGTGTTGTCTTGGCTGTGTGCATGGGGTCACTGTCCTGTTAGTGGGTGAACCTTTGGTCCACTCTATGGTCCTGAGTGCTCAGGACCAGGTTTTCATGAAGAACATCTCTGTACTTTGGGCCTCCACGCCCTGGTCTTTGCTCTGATATGCGGTGTCAGCTGTGAGGCCTTATACAGACAGGTGAGTGTCTGTCCAAATCATGTCTAATCAATTTAATTTACCACAAGTAGACTCCAATCAAAGTGTAGAAACACCTCAAAGCGGACCAAGTGGGAGGCACTAATGATACATTTCAAGTGTCAGCAAAAGGTCTGAATACTTCCATCAATATGATATTTTAGTTTGTTTGTCATTTTAAAAGAATTCTCAAACATTTGGAAAATCCTGTTTTTGCTTTGTAGGCTGTAACATAACAAAATGTGAAAAACTAAAGTTGTCTGAATACTTTATGAATGCAGTGTACACATATACATGGATACATTTTTAATGCAAGAACACTGAGTCTCTCTTGGAATCAAACATGACATATAAATAGCAAAAGAAAAATTAGCTTTGCAAATGTTCAGCGGTCTGTCATTCTGTCAGTCTTTCATATGTCTGTCTGTCATTAACAGCTCTGAAACTGATCAGACACAGCCAACTCTTAAACATATTGGCATTTCCTCATACACAAAACCATCTTTGGCAAGCATTAATGGTCCAGAAACCAGAATACAGAAGACGAAGTAACAGCTTTTTTATTTGCTGTTTGGCCAGCTCACAGAAAGTGATGGAAATAACCACGGCTAAATTGATTTGCCAGCAACTGTTGTCGTTATAGTCAGTAAAAACCAACAGTTGCTGGCTTAAACCTTTACTTGCTTGTTAAGACACCTTCTGATGTAAGTTGCATTTAAATTCACACCTCTTGCAGTTTGGAAATTGCACTCTTTCAAGTTCCAATTTCAGTAAGACAGCAACTCACCGTTCAGCCTTAACTGAACCTGCCGACGATATGTTTGTTTTCAGCGGCGAGAAAGAAAAGCATCTGCTGCATCATCTCACCAAAAGGGTGTCAAAATCAAGATGAGAGAGATCATCTAAAAACATCAACAGTGGCAGGTTATCAACACACACATTGAGGATTGGCTTCTTCCTGTGGTTTTTTTTTTTCCTGTCCTCTCTATTTTGCTCTCATGCTGAACTACGGCACAGTACTCATCATGCCCCTGAAGCATTACATAACGTGGCTATGGAATGAAAACTGCATATCATTATGCTGTGCACATTCATTATGTAGAGCTGAATACTTAAGATAGTAGAGCTGAATATAATATTCACAGTGTCATTCGAGATCTCACATCATGAGCACTAAGAGGGGGCGCCTCTTAAGAGCTCAGTATGACTGCTGTATAATTCGTTAAGGTACTTACAGAGACCTGAATAACTGGACATGATATATACAGATGAGCTGATTATTTTACTAACTACAAGTTATGATGACTTAGTTAATATTGACACTGTGACATCAATATGGCTGATTCTCAAGATGGTGCTTTACAAAGCAGTCCTGAAAGTAGTGAATATTTTAACAATGATGTCATAGGTGCACTCCACAGTTCAGTATGCAGTAAGCTGCAATCACAGTCTGGAGATAATTTGACTGATTATCTGAGAGGCAAACACGTGCTTTTCTTTATTCCAGGTAGCAGCATGACGGAATACGAATTGAAGAGTGCTAATTAAAGAAAACAAATTGGCATTTGTCTGATTGCTTTCAATTATAGCTACCAAGTTTCTGCAGTTAATGTCGTGTAACAACAAAGCCTTTAGCCAGAGTTAGTCAGCACAGAGCTACTCATGAAGCATGTCACTCAGAGTGAATGTTAAGATGTAATAGCAACTGTGGCACACAAAGAAATGCGGTGCCTTCTGATCTGTTGGTGTGTACATGTATAAGCCACCTCATGCTGGCAGCTGTCTGAGTAAGTAAAGTTTTGGTTACAGGGAGAGGCAGCATGTTTTTCCTCTCACTTTATAAAATCCAGGTCCAGATGAGTGAACTCCATCTCTCATATCTTATTACAACACATTATATAGTTTCAAATCTCATATTTGAGAAGCTCTAACTACAGTAGTACCAGATTTTTGGGGATTTGATAAATGACTTTAACAATTGAGTGACTATCCAAAATGTATCTGTTTGATTCATTGGCTAAATCACTAAAATAACACCTCTCTAAAGCTGCTTTCACTCTACTGCGCAGTAACTGTCCTGACAACCACCTACCCGCAAGAGTGTTCCCCCAGAAAGCCAAGCATTGTTAAAGGGGCAGCTGCCGCCACGGTGCACGGCTACAATGACAGACAGGTGCTTCGATGAACACGGAAGTGAAAGCTAGCTTGTAGCTGCATCTGAAGTTTGGTGGAAATGTTTTCCCTGGCCCTGTTTTTCTTTAGGTTGTCCTTATAGGCTGTTAGCCCCACGACTCCAGGTATTCAGACACCAACGTTATCAGCTCGTCTGTCTTGCCTTATTTCTGCTTCTGTGATATCAGCTTACCACGCGGCCATGTGAAAGCACCTTCAGCTCTACAAAGGTATTAATACTTGGCTTATGTATTAGATTGTATAACAAGTATTGTAGCTCTGCTTCAGACTCAAACCCACACATTAGGAATGCACAATTAATCAAATATTAATCACGATCACGACTTTGGGTTTCCACAATTAAATTAACATGATCCGCTGCAATCATGCTGTTTAAAATGCATGCTTTGCTTGTAGAAAACTTAACTACGTGTCAAATCAAGCGCTTCCTAAACTAACAGCCAGCCTGTTGAAGAGTTGTCCTCTACGTGCACACCCTGCAGTGGCAGCTTGTGAAAAATCAATCATCATCATCATCATCATCCGTTGTTTGGACATAGGAGAGGACAAATCATATGCACAGAGTGCATGAGATTAGTATGGGTGCCACAAAGCAACATAACTAACCTCTTAAACCAACTGAAAAAACACCACAATCTGTAGTATGATGAATGCATGACAGCCAGGAAGAATAGTGTTGCTAACGTTACCATTAATCCATGTCCTTGTCCAGCGTCAACTCAGACATTCACAACAAAGATGCTGCGGCATGTCATGTACAGGTACAGGTATTTTTTTTTAGATTTTGTTACTAGGAGATGCACTGTAAATAAGACCAGTCTTATTATGATGCAAAGATTTGTACATTAGCAGGAGTGTAGCACAACATGAAATCAAAGCAGTGCTCTGTTTATTTAGGCCTAAAAGTCAAAGTACGACAAACATATGTTGTCACTATAAACAATGAATAATCATGATAAATTATGTGATGTCAAGATTGATCAAAAATAATTATAATTTCCATTTTGTCCATAATTGTGCAGCCCTGCCACACATAAGCACACATGCAGAAATGAGCTCTGCCATGTGACGACACAACAGTGAGGCAGATCGTTTCAATGCACACATATCTTTACACTGTACTGAGTGTACAAATGTTTATTTGTACCTCACAGATTCTATTTTTGAAAGAGAGAATCACGACCTCCATCAACACTGCGTCTAATGTTACTACACTCATCTGACAGGAGGAAACCACTCTGTATGAGGTTCTCTGGGTGAAGGGCAACACACCGAGGCTGACTTGCTAATGGCTTTCATGCAGAAGCCAGCGTGAATATTTCACCATGGCTTTCAGGATATCAACATCCTAAATGACCAAAGGGGCCTGAGCTCCTGCTACATGTGTGCTCTACAACATGTGAGAGAGAGAGAGATGTATGTGTACATATTTAGCATTTCAAGCCAGGATGGTGGCTAACTCTCTTACTTGATGCAGCCTATGCCTATACTTAGGCTGCAAACCACTCAATGGAGATTTTCTGCTTAAATGACGAAGAGAGCTTTGTCGGTATCACTTAGAATGGTTCATGCGAGAGGTCAGTGCACCCTGTGTGATGTAAATAGTAGGCAAGCTGCTATGAAGGAGTTGCCCCGTCACTGTCGATACCTGCATGCAGAAAGTGTGGTTCAGCTAAAAATATCTGAGGAACTTAAAATTATGACCATTGTTAAATGTCCAAAATGTTGCTTTTCCCACAGTTACCAACACGAGAGAGAGTCTACAATCATGTTAGTGGCTCTGTTGAGCAGGCTGACATGCTCATAAGGCAACGTCAACATGCTGATGTTTAGCAGGTATCACGTTACCAGGTTCATTAGATTTAGTTTGGTGAATTAGCATGCTAAAGTTTGCTAATTAACACTACACAGAAGTGCAGCTCAGACTGATGGGAAAGACATTTCAAGTATTTGGTCATATACCAAAGCATTAGGGGGAAAAAATCAATTGATTTGATTGACTTGATGATGGCACTGTATAGAAAACAACAACACGACTGTGCCTCCTACACCATACTTCAACACAACAATGAATGCCTCATGTGTGAGTGTGAATGACATACATGTCACATAACAAAACCTACATGAGGTACTAACTAAAGCTTATAGCATTCTTTGAAGCCAAATTAACTAGGTAGCAGGACATCAGTATACATGCATAAAAGAAACCATTATTGTGTAAAACATCATATTCTCATCAACAAAAATGATATGTTCATTTTTCATATTAGTTATGAGGAGAAAGACAGTGCACATACTTGTTGCCATGAGAAACACATTGCTGTGAAAAGAGGATTCCCCTCTTCAGTGATGCAATGGTCATTTGTACAGGGAAGAGCGCACAGTATAAGCTAAGCAATAAGAGTCTGAAACTTGCGTTTTTTTCTCAAATAAAATACCGCAGTTCTGCAGCCTGCATGAGGATTTGTGTATTGTAATAATGATAATGTAATAATATTTTGCTCGTAACCTCTGCCAAGCGTTCTATCAGAAGTGCTTATTTGCTGTGCGAGCAGTGTACTGCAGCAGATCCGTGAGCTGGCTGACAGGAGTTCAACCTAACTTCTGCTGCTTTATCTCAACAGACAGGCAGCTGGGCTCTGTAGTTTGCTGACTGATGCATACAGTAGTTAGAGGTAAAAATATATTAATAACGTCAGAACTCTTTTAACAGATAATAAACCACTGTAAATATGCACTGAAAGCATACTATGGCAACAATAAAAAAAACGATTTATTCAACTCTTCACTTTTAAAGCTCAAAGCGACAAGGTGATGAAGACAATCAGGAGCGTGAGAGGAGACAGAAACATGCATGCACGTGCGAACATTCAAAAACAACCAACGTGTTGACAGAGCTTCTTTCCTCCTGCTTCAAGGCACTCCTCATTCTCCCACAATGCTCACTCTCTCTCTGTCTCAGTCCATGTCTCCCTTTCACCCCCTCTCTGGACCAGTGAATCACTCATTCATGCTGTGTCTCTTACCTTAGTGGTGACAATGCAAAGACAATCCATGCTGGCCAGAGAAAAAAGGAGCTCTCAACCTATGCCCAAATTCATCACCACTAATATCACCACTGGAGGTTTAAAAAAAAGCAGGAAGATGGAGAAAAAGATACCAGCGTGAGGAAGTGAGGAGGAAAGATTAAAAAAAAAAAAAAAAGAAAAAACACGTAGGTGTTGCTGGAGAAGAAGAAGAAGAAGAGGAAGAGGGGGAGGAGATGAGGAAGAGAACACACACACGCTCACACACGCGCACACACACGCACACACACACACTCACACACGCTGGCGAGGGAGAGAAGCCACGGCGGACAGACGTTACTGCATGTGGGCCCCTTGTGAGGATTGGGATGCCTCCTCCACAGTGCTGAAGGCGATCAGGATTCCTAACGCCATCTCAGAGCCGAGCGTGCGTCATCAGCCAAAACATTCGCACACACAAACACACACACTAAAAACGCTTAGCAGCTGGACTGGCCTCCTCCAACAACCCAAAATCATTCCTTAGCTTCTCTCCCTCTCATTCCTCCGTCTCTTTGTTTTCAGTTCATCCTCTCCTCCTCTCCTCCTCTCGCTCTCCTGTCTCCAGGCTGAGCGGCTAAGCAGCGTTATGGGATGAGGGAGAGAGCGAGGGAAGAGAGTGAAGGACGAGAGCGTCAGCTCAGCGGAATGAATTAGATTCCCATGCTCTCTGTCTCGCTGGCTATTAGCTGCTGTGGCAGACTGCTGGAACTTAATAATAACACACAGGTTTTAATTTCATCTGCAGAGCAGCGGCAGCGCTGCCTTCCACTGACATTGTGACAGACTTTTCACTGTGTGTGTCTGTGCGGTTTGATAAGTATGTCATTTTAAAGATGCTGCCAACAACAGCCAATTAATGAGAAATAAACTAGCTACACTTTTTAATTCTACCAACAATTATATGACTTCCATCACATCTACGCTCGACAACAGATGTTGTTGAGCAGATGTTTGATTTTAATAAAAGGACAATATTGTCTGGGTGGCTCTTTCAACAACACTGTATCATAATAGCTACCTCTTATCATAATGTTGGTGCACCAAATGTTACTCAAACATACACAAAGACTGTAATGCATTGCTGATGACAGCAGTAATGACAGACTGAAACAAAAAAACATGCAACAACTTACTGAACAGCTGCTTTTCTTTGTTGTTTTTGCCAAGGAACTGAGAGCAAAGCTAATACTCAGTTCAGAACTAGCTGAACACATGTATGAATCCATTTATATAATCTTTTAATGGTTACGCAAGCTTGCTGCAATTAGAAAACTACAATGGAAAACGGTTTTTGGCCAAAAGCACAACACCTGAAATAACAATTCAATCAAAACAATTTCTCTGCAGGGAAACCCCGGCAGCAGGCTTTGCCACTGCAACCTGCTACACTACTCTCCCACCAGGGCCGTAAACTACACTTTCAACCGCTTGTCCCCACATGTGTGCTGTTATCAAAGTGACAGAACCACGTCTGAGTCAACAAGACTTACAAACTGCACACTTTCAACTACAATTATTCCACGAGACACTAAAATATAACAGCAACATTTTCCAAAATAAACAAATGCAGCTCAATCTTGACCAAGACACATGGTAAGAGTAAGATACAGCTGCCAAGGAAAGATTATGTGGACACATTTAAAATCCCTTGTCTGTTAAAAACCTTTAATTAAACATCAAAACTTTTATATTCAGCTTAACAGGTTTATCTGAAAAAAAACAACCAACATCTGTCCTTCAGCAAGAATGGTCGTATATTGTTTTAAAAAAAACAGTAAATGCTGCTCACTTTTAAGATAATTACCATCCTTTTATATTCTTTTATGTATCCATCCTGCAAGCGGAGTATACCACAATGTGAGACTTTATTACAGTGCTGAAGTACATGCAGGAGATATTACAGCAATGCACGGGTTTTAAAAAGCTCGAGCTCAGTCTCTAAGTGCTGTACATTAAGAATCAATTTATTTCCATATCAGCTGATAAAATTTAGACTCCCAGGTAAATGTTGCCACTCCAATGGTTAAACCTTCTCCTTCTAGAGACTACAAGCCTCTGAACTACAGCACATTTCGCCCTGTTAAACTACTCAGGTACCTGTTTGCTGAGGCCATCCCGGTGACGAGGTGTGTTGCAGAAGTTGACCTTGATTACTGCTTTCATTTGGGGACGAAGCAGCACTCGTACACTCCCGGTCTCTCGTCGTTCCTACTGAACACATTCACCAGCTCGGACTCCCTCTGCCAGAGCAACAGGGCTAATCTTTTCAGGTGATGCGGCTCAGAGAGCTTCGACTTATTGCATTAGAGAGAGGGAATGCTTTAAACTCCTTTGTTAGGCCTGCCGCCCATATATACAGACTAGGTGCTACAAATTTGGATTTGTCTGTTTATGTGTAAACCAGTGCTGAAAGTGCTAAGAGCCTACTTGTCAGATTTACTCACAAGCCTGCTCTGACCTTGGAGCTGGCCTGTAGCTGACCCCAACACATTCTCCTGAATCCAGGTAGCATGCACTGCAGGTAAAAAGACTGCACATCTTTTTTTTCTTTAAGTACTATGTTTTCTATTTTCTTTTATGATAGCATATGTAACACATTGTCATCTTTTATAAAGATATAGTTCTCACTTTCTGCCTTTAAGAACAGCACACAGAGTGACAGGAAACATTAGAAAAACCAAAACATACAGTAGCAAGTACGTCAATGTACTGACTGAACAGACAGTGTGTCAGGATTTCACATAATCAGTTTCTTAACACAAAATCCTGCTGCGAATTAGGGCTGTCAGCCTTACTGCATGAAGCACAATGGAACATAAATGTTATTCATGTGCTGCTTTTTTGTCTCTTCGAAGCACCCTTACTTGTAGTCAAGCTGCTGAAGCAAGTTCCTGCTGCTGCAGTGAAAGAAAATAAGACACCACTGTGCTTTTGAAAGCCTCCTTTCACTTTAAAAAACTCCCCATGGGTTCATTTGACAAGTAAAAAGTAATATGCACCTGGTATCAAACAGAGTTAAATATCACCACAGTACTTTGAGTTTGAGCTACCACTAACGCACGCAGGTGAAGCAAGTCAGACTGATGTCAGCAAGTAACTGCAACGCCAAAGCCAGCAAAGCACTATTTTGGAGTGAGTGAATCCAAAAGTGAGTGGACTGATACTAAATCAACAAAGTTAACTACAACGCTGCTAAATGGGTGGCAACTGCCTGCAGACCTGCATTTTAAGTTCTGTGTGTGATTTATCCTGGCTTCATCTGAGTAGAGAAAAAGTGCACTAGCCACTAGGCTAGTTTATGCAGTGTAAAATGTCATAGGCTTATGCTAAAAATGTGAGCATGTTGTTTTTGTGGGGACAACATGTCTAGTATAAGACAATAATATGTTGTTGAACTTTGTGAGTTGTAACTGAGTCTAATTTTACCTGTGTTACCTTTATTAAAGGTTGTAACTAGCTTCATATGAGTATAGTAAAACTAATGTATGCTAATTTATACAATGTTAAATGCCATAGGCTTGTGCTAATAACGTTAGCATGTTACATTTGCTCCACAAATGTGTCTAACAAAAGACAAGTGTTCTGTCTATGAACCTTGCGAGTTATAATGAAGCCAACTTGTGTACTTGTCTTTGAAATTGTCACTATTAAGCCATGTTTAATGTGTGTTTTAGGTGTGTTTTGAATCAGTCAAACTTTATAGCACTTCACAAAAACCCCAACTCCGACTAGTGTTTTGGAGGTGTAACTGCAGAGTGACACAGACACATCACCTCACAAATATATTATGTATTAAGGGGATGTCCTCAGATTAACATGTTGTGACCAATCATACACCTTACCCTCGCGGGGAACAACAGTTTCACACATGCAGGAATCAGAGAAACACCACTGTATTTCTCAGAATCAGCTGTTTGTCATAAAGTTGTCTCCTACTTCTAAGTCATGGTTTCAAGACCACACTGTTGTAGCAGTGCAGAACTGATTTTAAAGAAATAATTCTGAAGGTCAAGACCATAAAATAAATTTATTTACCTTCACTTGATTCTCAATCAAGACACTTCGGTAAGAATTGCATTACCTTGTTAAGATGGACTGTTTTGAAATGTACAATAATGGAATTTTAAGCATGTGACTAAAAATGTGATTAATCATGATATACTATTGAAATTCAGCGATTAATTAATTTTTTTTTTTAATTATTGTTTGACAATCCTACTATGGACATAAGGTGAAGATTTTATATTTAATCACTTTCTGAAATAAACTAGAAATACAACCTTGCAGTTGTATGCCTCCGTGAACCAGTCAAGTTGCAGATACAGTTTGCATCCATGTCTGTACAGACTCTAATGTAGGCATGACAGTAGACGATGCTTCAAATATGGATGTTGCTTCAAAGAAGCTACATATTCTAAAACGCGAATGCTTAAGACCCATCTTCAATCCAGCAGCAAAGAAGATCTACACAATCAGCAGTTTCAAGGTGGACAGCCATGACTGGAGTCACCAACTCAGTATCCGACCAATTGTCTCCCCTTCTGGGGCGTCGGTGGCTTAGTGGCAGAGCAGGCGCCCCATGTATAAAGGCTATTGCCGCAGCGGCCCGGGTTCGGGTCCGGCCTGTGGCTCTTTGCTGCATGTCGTTCCCCCTCTCTCTCTCTCCCCCCTTCAAGCTTGTCTGTCCTATCAATTA
>JAPZEB010000006.1:3126087-3138926 GCA_029783705.1 Chaetodon striatus
GCAGCTCCTCAAAGAGGAGATTCACAGAGATTCTGGAGGGGTCAAAGTGGGAGGTGAAGGTAATGATAATGATAATGTAAAAGCCTGCTGAGTGTTCATTTAGAGGTGAGCCGCAGGCAAAGCTCTGAGTCCAGGTATATGAGTGTGTATGTCAGTGGTGGAAATAAATAGTGAAAACAGAACAAGGTTAGTTAAATAAATCAGAAGTGCATTGGGATATAGTATGATTTTCTTTAAAAGCTGATGGTTGTGTGGATGTAATGGGAGGGAACTCAGATGGATATTGAGTAGGTGTCGAGAATGAAAAATTAGACAGCTACCGAAAAAAAAAAAACAGGCTAAAACAGCCCATCAGGCCTTATGCCATAATGTTATATAAAAGGACGTTGTGCATGCAATGGGAGGTCCAGATGAAAATATATTTTGTTTGAGAGGTCTATTAAAAAATTAGAAAGCTATTGACAAAAATCTGAAAAGCTCCCTTGGCCCATTAGCATGCACTTACTTCAGCTCTTCAGTTTCCTGTCTGCTGTGAAGCTGCACACAGTGCAGGGCTTCAATATTAGATTATGAAGTAAAAATAACATCTGTGCACCATCAGACAAACTGTATCCTGCACTGCGCAACTAATCTGCTGAAAACCGGTGAAAAGTTATTTAGGACAAGTGTGCTAAATGTCTGGGGTCTAAATAAGTTCATCTCAGTGTTTTTTGGGGGTTTTTTTTAGAAAGCTTTTGTGTTTCCATTTTGGCAAATTTGCATCATAAAAAAACCCTGCTGCTTTGGCAACTAGCAGTTCCTGTTCAGACTGTAAAGGCAACAACACCTAGGTCACTCTGTAACTGAAAAAAGAAATCTGATGATTATGAGACAGGATTTCATGACGTTTAAGGATTGCCCTTTTAAGTGATTTCTAAATGGCTATACGGACATCTATCCTTGGTGGACATTGGAGATACTGACAGCACTGTAAAGCATTCTGCTGGCTGTAACAAGGTATGATGTCTGTGTGTTAACATATGACAGAGTTATGGCTGAGAGGAAATGATGTTACGTTTTGGTAGACTGTTACTGCTGTAAAAACTTGTGCTCAGAACTTTGTATCTGTTCTGAGCATTGTGCTCTGTGCTTACCCAAATAAGGCATATATTTAGTTGCATCCCTAACATGAACGGCTGAAAACCTTTAGTAGGTATGTACAATCAGGTTAAAAATACATACAAATGTCACTGTGATTTTGGGTAGTTTTGCTAAATCACTGCAGTCAGTCTGGCAGCATTTATGGTCAATCATATGGATCCAATGCAACAGCTCATATGATACCTTAAGACAAAGCGTGAAAAAGAGCGAATGTGTTGGGTGGTGGTTGGATAGGTCAAATCGCTGTGGAGTCCGGTCAGAACTCTGGGTTTGCCTTTACAGAGAGCAATTCCAATAATCAGGCCTTACTGCAGTTAAGAGTCCCTGCATTTCACTGTTATTGGGATGATGGGACTTGTGGTTTCTGAAAACCATAAACAGAATACAAAACATATAAGAACACTTTACAGAAAAATATACAATGTACATGTAACTTATGACATCCTTTATATCCATATTATAACTGTAGACTGTAAAGCTCTTTAGAAGAGGTCCATGAGTTCAGAGATAAAGTGAAATGCAGCATATTGTATTTTCTGAAGAATGTTCTGGTAGTTAAAATACATCGTGCAGTGAATCACAGATGTCCATACTTAACTTCCTTCTTTTAGTTTCTCTGGTCACATCACTTGTGACTTTCAAATGCCTGACAGGGCCTGTTTGCATGCTGCTCTCACCCTTTTGGGGTTTCCTTGGCAACCCTACGGTGGATCTGAGGAGATTTACATCCTCTTTGACACATATGTTTTTTATGCAACTTTACTGGTAGCTTCCTTTAACGAGCACAAAATCCCACAAAGCGTTTTCACAGTGAACACACACATACACACTGTCACAATGCTGGCCTGCTTTCCTCATGCTTACATAACGGGTGGGTGGAGTGGGCTGTGGCTCACAGTGATGGCTCCTGTGTAGCTGTGCTTCTTTGGGGAGCGATTATTCCAGCTGCATCCCCTCCCTAAAGCTAGCCCTCCTCCACAGTGACTAAGGTGCCAGCTAATCCTTTTTTTTCCCCCAACACACAGGCTACCAATTATTGGTAATACATCACTGCTCACTCCTCTGGCTCTCACCTCCCTCAAGGAAATTATATGCTATAGTCAGATAGGTGGTGTTAAAATGAGAGGAATTCATGCAGAAATGCAGTTTTATAATTTGAAAATCCAGGATTTAGACAAGTACCTAACTCACTATTTTTATGAGCTTTGTGGCTGGAATTATTAATTGACTAATTAAAAAAAGATTAATTGTAGATAATGACAAAATGAATGATTACTGCAGCTTTAGACTCAGACTTAAACGAGAAAAGTTAAATCTTCAGTTTTTTCTGGCTCGGGGAAGAGCTTGCAGTTAGTGGTGACAGACAAGACGGCAGTAGATAATGGCAAAATGGTCATTTTGAAATTAAATGTGACGGTCTTGGACAGTTTGTTCTGCAAGTGAACATTCTCCTCTGTTTTACAATATAACAGAACTTAACAACTGTGTGGGGGCTGCAGAGCAGAATTTTAAGATGGTTTAGGCAATTCAAAGCAAGTCTTAAAGCAATCTATAGTTTAGTTTCAAATAGCTGCCCAGCACTGGATGGTACTGGAGACATAAGAGAAGTGGGGGTTGGTTCCACCTCTCATATTTCACACACCATTGAGTCTAAAGTTCACCTCTTTTTTGCTTGACTTGCAGAGCAGCAATAGCATCATCACTGGAAACAAAAATGTCAATGTTGAAAGCAAGGGAGTATCTGGATTTAGCAGACAAACAGTGTATAGTGGGTGGAAAACTCCATTTAGGTCATCACCAATTTCAGGGAACAGTAAGAGGACCATTAAAATAAATGACTGCAAGATGAAGTTGACACTTAAATCTCTGATTCACCCTATTTTCTGTATATTATTTTAAAATATATATTCAGTCTTGGTGTCTGTGAGAGAGGGGTTGGGTGGAGTCACAAACACATGCAAATGTGTTGTGACATGTCTGAACTTTCTCTGAGTCATATCCAGGCACCTTGCTCGTGGCATCTCCATGGAAACAAATACCAAGTGCACTTTTTCAAACGACGTCAGTACTTGTGAGAAACTGCAGCAGTCTTTTTTTTTTTTTTTCACCGTCAAACTCTAAAATAATACTGTGAGACTCCGGACACAGACACACTGCAGGAGGGAAACATCAGAAATCCAGGGGCCTCAGTCCTCAGTCTGAAATCCTCTTATATCAGTCTAGGATGACATTTAGGGTTTTGGTATTACAGGAAGATGTTTCCTAACTGCTCGGTTTGCAATTCTAAGTTACGATGGCACAGAATATTTCCCAAATTTAAAAAATATTGCCAAAGAACTGTCAAAAATGGCAGCAGCACTACTATAAGGTCTGTATGGCAATGACAAAAAGGATAAGGACCAACATGAACACCAAAATATAATGAGTGAAAGGCTACTCAAACTGTATGGCGACACTTTAAATTCGAATAAATACTTCAAATAAATGACTTAATTATTTAGCTTGAAATAATATTTGATGATTTCCGCCAACTCCTCATAGCTAAAATTGAACATGCGTCCCGTGGCAAGTTGAGAGTCGTTCATATTATATTACATATTACAGTTATAGTTAGTATTTTTGGAAGGGATACTTTGCTGATTTTCAACCAGCTTTGTAGTATGTGTAAATGTACTGTGGTAAACTGTCCTCCATCTTACCAGCGCCCAGATCTCCCTGCTCATCTCCCAGCTGAAATCTGCCGGCTCTACTGCTGTTGCTCAAACTAAAGATTGTACTTAAGTAGTTACATTTGCCTGCCACTATGCATGGACAAAAAGGATGGACGACTCATTTCCACTTACCCCCACTGTGCAGAAGTAAAGCTAAAATATCCTGGATACGGCTGCTGCCATCTTGCTATGGTGGCGTTATTCAGAGCCAAAGCCTGCACAGTAGTGATCTCTACGGTATCAAGTTTCCCACCCAAACACTCGTCCAACTGATTGTGAGCAGCACCACTGAATGTGAGCCCACTGGTTATCTCACATAACTGTCAGTCGTTGTGTGTTTTATAGCCTTATATAACTAATTAAAACCAAACCTATTAGAAAAACAAACACTTGAACAACCAACAGTGTGATAAAACGACCTTAAATGACAGAAACCATCTTTGGGAAAAATGTTTTTGATGTGTACTTTGAGTTTTTAGTTTGGCCCATGTCCCATTCACTAACATGGAGAGGGCAGGCTTTATGAGCCTTACTGCAGCCAGGCATCAGGGGGCGATCAAGATGTTTTGGCTTCACTTTTGGGGTGCTGACATGTTGTCCATCTTTATAAATAGTCTATGGCACAGATGCAAAATGAGAGAGAGATCCACCCACTGATCAAATATTAACCAATTTTCTGTTAATGTATTGCTGTATTAAATTGTATTTCTCACCTTCAATGTCTTCAGAAACATATTTCTGTGCACTGTTTGGCTGTGACACGAGAATTTGTGAACAGGAAGTGCGCACCATACTGTTTTCCGTATTGTAAAAACAGAGGCTGAAGAAACTTGGATCAAACAGTAAAACTAAGCAGCGCTGATCAAATATGAACAAAGATTCTGTTGCAGTGTTGCCTATTTCTCACCTAAGTAAAGTATTCCTTGTGAAGTATTCCTTTAAGATAGGACTAGTAGTCCGGATATTTTTCTGTAATGAGGCCCCAGTTCTCTCCCGAGGACATGAACACACAGCTCTGAAATTTTTGGTTAAAAGAGCTGCAGCAAGCAGGGTTTGGGGGCTCTATATAAGCTCTATACATGTTCTCTGACTTAAGAAATTTAGATAGATAACTTTATGAAGCCCCAGAGAGGAAACTACTTTGTTTGCTAATGCGCAGTGATGAATACATGATATACAAATCAGACAGCTTACAGCAAAGACATACAGCCACAACAATAATAACTAATTCACAAACTGAGAATTAAATAATAACAAAAGGTATTCCAAGAGGACATTAGTGTGGCTCAGGAGCCCACCTAACCAAAACTAAAAATAAATAAATAAATTTAAAAAAAGACTATAAGACTATATATTCATAAAATCAAAATAGAAACAGGCAGGTATCATTCAAAAGTTCACAGCCGAGGGCAAAAAAGACCTTTTAAATTTGTCTGTGGAGCAGCCTGGCATCCCCAACCTGTCCCTCTATACACTTTTTGGATACTAAAATCTAGGGGTGTAACAGTCCATTGTTCTGGATTAATGTATGAATTCAATGATCAACAATCCAATATCATCAACACATAGTGAAACCATTGAACCAGTATCATATCATGCAAAGCATCTACTGGTCCACCCATCTGCCACTGAAACCAACTGATCTGAGGCTAGAGGTTTTAAGTATTTAGATCCTTAGACTGTATTTTATTCACTGCAGTTAAAATTCCCTATCTCACCTTGAGCCTGCGGGCACCTCTAGCTTACCTGGTAGAATGTGCGCCCCATGTAGGCTTAGTCTTTTGCAGTAGTGTGGGTTTGATTCCAGCCCATGGCCATTTGCTTCATGCCATCACCACTCTATCTCCAGCCTTTCCTGCCTATCTATGGCTGTCCTCTAGATAAAGGCAAAAAAACAAAACAAAAGCTGCGTCTCTCTGAAAGCAGCACTAGCATACTAAAGACCCAGAGAATAAAGAAAATCTGAATCTGCTGAGTGACATTAATAAATACAGCAAAGAATGGATAAAAGAAGAACACTGAGTGGCTGACAAAACAGCTAAACACAAGCACAACAGCTGATAACATCTTATTTGATGAAAAAGACAGTGCTGAATTACAACTGTCGTCAGTCGTGTTATAAATTACTGGGATCATTGTGCCTTGAATTCCCTGGTACTGTGCGAGTAACAATTATAAGAACAGTGTACATAATAAGAATGGATGATGACTCTTTGTGTTCTCATTAACTGTGAATTCTCAGCCTGTATTGCCTCCTTGGAATACATTATTGTCAGGAATACAGCTCAAAGTATCTTTCAGGTTTTGAACAAGGGCTACCAAACTGTAATGTGCTATATTCAGAGCTAAATGTGACTCAGCATTTAAGTTCTTCATTTTTAATTAATCCAACCTTTAATTTTGCTCTCGATACATAAATGTGACAACTTGTAGGACATGACTTGCAGATATTTTACTATGTTTGAAATACATTTTACCACGTCTGAACTAGCTGCGGAGAACAATGGCGCAATGATTAGCACTGTCACCTAACAGCAAGAGGTTCGAACCTGCTGGCCGGCTGGGGCATGTCTTTGTGGGGTTTGCATGTTCTCCCGCGTCAGCGTGGATTTTCTCCGTGTACTTCAGTTTCCTCCCACAGTGAGGTTGCACATGCAAATGTTGACTGTAAAATTGCCTGTGGGTGTGACTGTGAGCATGTCTATCTCTATGGCCCCTTTCCCACTGCACAAAAAATCCCAGACACCCACTAACATCAGGCTTTTTAATGCTATGGGAAAGGTTTTCATTGGCAAATCACTCTGCAGCAGTCACAGCTTTTTATCACCTCCAGCTCCTTTCAGCATTGATGGGAACACAACACACGAGTGAACGCTCTAATTATTCTAAGGACTCTTAATAAAAAACAATTTCAGTGGAAAAGGGGTATGTCTGTCAGCCCTGTGATAGTCTGACGACAGGTCCAGGGTGTACCCTCAGCCCCCCCACGACCCTGAATAGAATAAGTGGTTACAGAAAATGGATGAATGGAGGAACTCTCTGTAAGACATGTTGTGATATACCAATTGCATGATTTTTTTCAAAGTGGTCAATTACAGAACCAGGAAAGTCTGATACCATGTCCACGTTGTAGTCAACCTGATAGTCAGTACCAATATCAGTATTCCCATCCATCCATCCATCCCTCCATCCATTTCCGTAACTGCTTATCCTCTTGAGGGTCGCGAGGGGGCTGGAGCCTATCCCAGCTGACATTGGGTGGGAGGCAGTGTACACAATCTTCTTCGCTTTCTCACCAAGTAGGGTCCATTTGGTAAATCTGGTACTTTATTCTGTGACAGCAAAAGGTTTTTAACTCGAGTGATTGAAAGGAAAATAAAAAAATAACATTACTTAAGCTGAAAGGGAGCGATCTGATCACACCCTGCCAATCTTGAGAACTGGTTTAAGCTGTGAAATGAGCTGTTTCTGAGCTAGGTTTTATAATAATTATGAATACATATTTTCACACAGATTTTTGTAGATGCTAAACAAACTGCAACCTCTGAGGCTATAAAAATATAGCCAATGTTGAAGTTCCAAAAACTGCAGTTACTCTACTGGCCACTTGAGGCTGGCTCCAAAAGCGTCTAAAAGAGTCCAAGATGGCGAGGGCCAAAATAACAAAATGGTAATCAGGAGGTCAGACATTTAAAAAAATCTGAATCGGCCAAGACAAATGCAATTGGTGCATCTCTATTATTTATTGGATAACATACATGCGAATACTAATGTATACCCCCCCCTTATTCATTGGTCCAGCTCAAGCCCATACCTTGTTTTATACTACCTCAACCTTTTCATCACACACAGACTTTGATGTACTTGACTACATCGGCGAATGAACAATGCACTGCAGAAACACACTGATATCACTGACTGACAAATAACCCCTAAACATCATGGCAGACATTGGGACCAAATGAGATTTAGCAGTGGAACTGCATTAGAACAGTAATTGATGAATCATAAGCCAGCTTCATGTTAATTCCATGCCCACTCAATGCCCCAAGCATGGTGGGAGTCTGAAAACAGTGACATATGGCTCTTATGCTGGCTGTAATATCCTGTGAGGTCAGCCACAAGGCTGAGGTAAAGCACAGCCCAATGCAGCAGGGTCAGCTAAGTGTGTGGGTGTCTTAATGACCTCACAAATGTGGGAGGAATAACTTAGCTGACTATAGCTCTGAGATCTGCATCAGTTCTTGCGATGACGATCATGCAGTACGCCAGATGCACAGCATCTAGTATTACATAACAAAGAGTATTCACATTATGCACCTTAAAGCTACACACAGGTAAACTCAATTTCTGCTTCTCACTATTATTAGTAAAAATTGATAAAGTGCTCAATGTGGTTGCAGCAATGTAGACAGAGCTAACTCAAATTTATGACAAAAGCAGTTTTTAGACCCCAGATCTGGACAAATCCAGATAATTCAGCTCAGAAAAATGAGGTGTGAGCCTCTCTGTCATAATTTCTGACAAAGCAGGATACAGAGCAGTGAAGCTAGAGGTAAACAATGGTAAACCCAATCTTCTGGCTCCCTCTACTGGAGCTAAAACTTCACCTAGAAGGACTGGACATCTACTTATATATTCCACACTTCTAAATTCATCCATTTTAACTTAATATCAAACTCAAGTGAAGATGTTGCACAACAGACGAGTGGGATAAATACACCTGCGGTCTGATACTTCACTGAGAGAGATATTGTGTTGTGCAGGCACAGGTATAAATGCTTGACATTTCAATGGCCTACTTCATTATAAGCATGTTTCTGCAGCAACACATTTCCTCATACAGTAGTCACCATGGATATGGCACCTGTTACAATTAATGAACACTAGAACAGATCCAATATCTCGTTATATAGGGTGATATTTCAGTTGTTTATCTTTATTTTTTCATTTTTATATTTTTCTTTTCTATATTCTTCATCTGAATAATAAATAACTGTCACAGCCCACCATACAGCCCCTCCAGGATGTTGCAGTCACAACAATTAACACTAATTTAACCAATTCCTTTGAATTCTGCACGACCTTGCAATTCTGTTCAGTCAATGCAAATTTTCCACCAATTTGACCAATCAATGCTTCATCAATCATAGCAGTCTCCCACATAATGACATCAAACTCACTTCCTTTTTTCTAGTTGTAAAGATGCAGACACGTTTGACATGAATGTCTCACATTTACTAAAAAAAAACTGCTGCTAAAGGCTGCAAAATGATTCCCTGATGTTCTGCACAAAAGCAGGGGTAAACTGTTTTGCACCACAAGCAACACTGTGGTAGAACACAAACACTTCTCTACCGCAGAACACACTCAGAGAATGGCTGAAATGTGTAGACAACACACAAGACAAATCACAATGGCAGAGCCTGTTGTATCCACATCTATTGCAAGTGATCAAAGAATCAAGGTGAGTTAGATTAAATCAACACGTAGCACACAGCCCTAAAATATGGGGGTTATGCATAGGCAATTTAGGGGCCCCCTGCCCTTCCTCTCTTGATCTATGGATACATCCCAAGTCTCTTATTAGTCATTTTCTCATTCCTCGATCCTCCCTTGAACCAGACGTCGTTCTGGTGTGTCATCTTTAGCAATCCCAAAGCTCCGATGAGTGAGAATCGTGGAGCGAGAAGGGATCTCTGGGGAGCAATGAGCGAGGATACAAAAGAGCAGCCTTTGCAGAAGTCTTTAATTGGCCAGCATGTCCCTGTACTGGAATGACTGGACGCTGCAGCTGATACATCACAACATACAGGAGTTTCATATTGGAATGACGATCGATAAGAGTTAAATTCGAGTGTGTCACTTGCGAGTTTTATTTATATTTTCTGATACACTATCTAATAAAAAAAATCAGCTCTGTAAATGGTAGGTCTGAACAACAGACAACTTTCTTCATTTATTAGAAAGATTTTTCTTTTCACAACCTCTTATGTCCACCATTAACATTCATTATGGAGAAAAAGTCAGAGAAGGTGTATCTGACAGCAAGAAACACTTTTTACATCATTTATCGTTATTTCCATTCAGTCATATGTGAGCCTGATCACTCCTGAGCATAGGGTTGATGAGTTGCATAATTTCAATTTCCCCTGACACATTTAGCCTCGTAAATACTTTTCAATGTTCCAAAGACACCATAATCTTATTCTGGGTTATTAATTAATTGATTCACAATCAGGATATCAGTAAATACAGATTCAAATAATGGATGCATAATATTAAGCCATCCAGTGCCTCTAATTGAAACACAATAAATACATATTATAAATACAGAACGCAGGTTACTCATGTGCAGGCTACTGTTGCCTACTGTTGCTCTGGCAGTCAGCAGTTTGTGACTTTATTAGCATTAGCACAGTGCACATGTTCAGACACAAACTCTATCAAAAGTCTCTACAGCTCTATCTAGCTGTTATATCTAACTGACAGTTGATTCAGATGTTATCAGCTGCCTGTCATCAGACACGGATGTCGCTTCATGCGACGCTTCAGAGGAAATGATGTCTTGTTTCTCAAAAAACATATTTCCTAATTTCCCCTCTCCTCGCAATTCTTTTCTTGCTTGAAACCCCGATTTCCCTTTCTTGGAGAAAGAGATGTACGTTTATTCTCCAGCAGCATAAGCAGCCACTCACTTGGCTCTTGCTGCATTCAGTGCAAGAGCAGACCAAACAATTTTCCACCTTCAAGAGGTGAGGATTTTTAATACAAAGTTCAGTTCTTAAACAGATTTATTCGGCCAATTTTAATTATTTCGGCACTATTTACGTAGAATTTTTTTTCATTCCAGGCTTTTCAAGGTCCTTCCTCCCATGGGGCCCTGGGTAATCAGTCCCGATTTTCCCACACTACAACGCCCCTGAAGTTACGCATATTAAGGGTCCACTTTGAGTACCAGACTGTCTGCCAATAGAGTCCTTAGCTTCTCGGGTCAGATCCACCCCTACAGCGCCAGCCTCTCACCCAAATATGGTCACTTCTGGCTACAAAAAAACCAAGACAGCGACGGCTGAAATGCCGAAATCGAGGCTTCAAAACGGGAGTCCACAAACCAAACCAGTGGGAGACATCACGGTATATATCCATTATTTTTACAGTCTGTGGATTAATTATGCATGGTATTTTTGCTATTTTTATTTGTTCCTTGCAATACCCCTCAAAACATCATAACATACATTGTATTTTTTCTGGATTAGAAAAGATGCCATGAAATAAGGCATTATAGGTCACAACAGTCTCCCCAGAGAGCCTGCAAAATCCAGGAGGGACTGATAATATATGTTGCTGTAAATGCTGGTTTCAAATTGTTGTAATAGATATTAAAGGGATTTTAGGGTTGAGGATGCAGATTGATGATAAAACATAGGCACATGTGGTGGGACCTCAAGCTCAACTGGGAGAGTGTACGCCTCATGTAGGCAGGCAACCTGCGGCCCTTTGCTGCGTGACATCCCCCTTCTCTCTGCCCCATTTCATGTCATTCTCGAGTGGCCCTATAATAAAGCAAAAAAAAAAAAAAGACCCCAAAGAAAACAACAAAAAACAAAACAAAACACAGGCACGTGTGATTAACTTTTCCATTTTAATTTATGAGATTTTTATGTCTGTGTTACAAAATGTATTATTTCACTGAAATCAATAGTAAATATCTGATTTCAAAATACATTTAAGTACAAATTTAAAAGTTTCTCCTATCCATTTTCATCACTGAGATTATGCTGCTGTTGAGATTGTCTGCTCAGAATGCTTGATTACATTTTGATTTGTATTAGAATTGTGACGTTTGAGATTATTTATTGCCCTATTCAAAACAAACATCCTCTAAATGTTCATTCAAGGTTTGATGCTGTATAGATGTGTTTGTCTGGGGATGGCGTTTATGTGCCAAATCAAAACAAAACTCAGTGTATATTCAAGATTAGTTACAAGCACAGTCATCCTCACTCAGATTTACCTAATGAGCATTTCACACATGAAAAACAGCAGCCACTGTCAGTGTATATGAACAAGTTGACAAATAAAGTGTTTGTTAAGTGTTGCAGGGTCTGGTTTTGTCTAATGATACATTACAAGTCTCTCTCTCACCACAAGATGGCAGCCTTCTCCTCACCAAGTCCTACTGAGCTGAGATAATCTACATACCAGTAACAACCACTGTTTTATTCAAGGACACTGTGTAACTAAAATCACAGGAAACAGCATCTTTGGAATTTTCAATAAATAACACTAACGCTCACTTAAAAATCTAATTAAACAATACGATCATTACTGTGTTTACAAACAGCAGTCCAGGGGGCGTAAAAATGATGGAGAGGTGTGTTAAAATGAAGCTATGACTCACATGTGCTGTTATTGTTGTTAAGCCTCCATTGACCGAATAAAGGAACAAATACAAACAGTAGTAGATGATTTTAATGTGCCCTGACCTTAACAACTGCTCCAACAGATGATCTATCTGATGTAAAGCTCTAAAGAAGTCCTGTAATCCATTAAGTACACATGAAACCCTTAAAACCTACCACTGACACTTGTGACCTCTGACATGGCTTGGAGCGCTAAGTCATACTAAATCACATATGAAATGTGCCAATTAAGCAGCCATATTTAACGGATACACAGCAATTATTTATAACTCCCTTTTGATCTGTAATGGGTTCTGAGTTTACCTCCTTATTTATATATTTTATTATTTATTTGGTTCGCACCAAGAAAAAAATAGATATAAATTGTTGTCTTTTAGTTTTGTGTTCACACTGACTTTAAACATGAAGTCATGCAGACTGCCAAGTAACTCATTTATTGGACAGTTTTGGTGATCCTGATCTACATGGACCCATGCAGGGAAATCAAATTGTGGGTGAACTTTACTGAACCTGATGTGTGTCTTTATCTTCTCTGGTATCACACGAGCTGTCTGACCATGAG